>JAJEJO010005498.1:25543-120980 GCA_020662805.1 Glaucomys volans | reverse complement strand
GATTGCTTTTGTTTTATGAGGGTAACAGTACACTGGATAGAAGGAATTAATCAGAACCTTCAGTGACTACTGGACACTGGCCCTGAGTTGACAATGATTCCAGGAGCCCCAGACTGTCACTGTGGTCCACCAGTTAGAGGACGGGCCCAGCGATGAGCCTTAGCTCAGGTTCATCTCACAGTGGGTCTTGTGGCAACTGGGTGGTTATTTTCCCATTTCCCAAATCATAATTGGAATGACATACTTAACAGCCGGCAGAATCCCCACATTGGTTTTCTGACCTGTAGAGTGAGGATTATTTTTGGTAGGAAATGCTGGATGGAAGCCATTAGACCTGCCTCTGTCTAGGGAAGTAGTGAGCCAACACCAACCCTACATTCCTGGAGAAATGGCAGAGAGTACCACCATCAAAGAGTTGAGAGATGCAGGGCCATTGATCCTCACCACACCCCATTGCACTGCCTCACCAAGTTTACACTGAAGACAAATGAGTCCTGGAGAGTAGGAGGGGATAACCATGAGCTCAGCCAGGTGGTGACTGCTACTAAAGCCACTGTACCGGACGTGGTTTCATTGAGCAAATTAACATATCCCCTGTACCTGAAAATGTTTTTTTTTTTTCCTCCCATATCAATAAAGATTAACAGAAGCAGTTTGCTTTCAGTTGGAAAGGCTAGCAACACACCTTCAGTGTCCTACCTTAAGGTAAGTCAACTCTCCAGTTGCAGGTCACAGTTTAGTCTGTAGAGATTGTGAACACCTTTCTCTTTGAGAAGACATCACACTGGTCCATGGCATTGATGACAGTATGCTAATGGGACTTATGCGTAAGAAGTAGCAACGACTCTAGACTTATGGACTTATTGGTAACACATTAGCATATCAAAGATGTGAAATAAATCCTACAAAATATTTGGAGAATTTTCTCTTCTACCTCCATCATATTTCTAGGGGCCCAGGGTTGCAGCTCTCCCTTCTAAGGTGAAGAATAAGTTGTTGCATTCAGCCTCTCCTACCACACACCCCCCCACACACACACACACACAAACACACACCCAATGCCTAGTGTGCCTCTTTGGATTTGGGGGAACAACACATTCTTACTTTGGGGTGTTACTCTAGCTCATTTACTGAGTGACACAAAAAGATGCCAGTTTTGAATGGAGCCCAGAAAAGAAGGTTCTGAAACCTCTCCTGCTTGGGCCATATGATCCAGCACATCCAATATTTACTGAAGTGTCAGTGGCAGACAGAAATGATGTCTGGAGCCTTAGACTGTCCCCTGTAGGTGAATCACAGCAACACAAGCCCTGCCATCTTCCATGGATAACTATTCTCCTTAAAGAAACACTCTGTAAAGAATGAACTAAGAAGCCGGGCGTGGTGGCGCACACCTGTAATCCAAGCGACTTGGGAGGCTGAGTCAGGAGGATCATGAGTTCAAAGCCAGCCTCAGCAACTTAGCGAGGCTCTAAGCAACTCAGTGAGACCCTGTCTCTAAATAAAATACAAAATAGGGCTGGGGATGTGACTCAGTGGCCGAGTGTCCCTGAGTTCAATCCCTGGTTCCAAAAAAAAAAGAATGAACTACGGACCACTAGGTTACCATGCAACTGGAGCTGCTCATCACACATTGGGTGTTATCTGACACGCCAAGCTGTAAGTGGAGGCATGTACAGCAGCAATCCATCATCAACAGAAGTAGCATGCACATGACACGATCAGGCCTGAGTGGACCCCAGACATTAAGAGAAACAGGACAGGAACAGAAAGACAAACATCACAAGTTCTACCTGGTATGTGGAAGCTAAAAATAATTGATCTGAAAAAGCAAAAGAGATAGAATGTGATTTCTAGAGACTAGGAAGGATGGGGCCAGGGGAGTAGATGGAGGTTGGAAAACAGATACCAAAATAGATGGATGGAGTAACAAGTTCCATCAACAGCATAGGAGGGTGACTACAGTTTGCAATAACTTATTATCTACTTGTGAAGGACTAGTAGAGAGAAGCTCAAAGCCTCCAAATGAAAGGAAGTTATAGGGAGATGGAAATTACCCAGATTTGGTCACTACATGTTGTATGCATGCATTGAAATGCCAACTGGCACCTACAGTTATTACAATTACACAGTTATTAAGTATGTACAATTATTATATGTTACTCGAAAAGAAAAAGGTTAAATGAAGAAGTGGTCCAAATGCCCATGGTCCCCATTCCTACTGCAATGTCTGCTTGCTTCCAACTTTACCTATGGCCTCATAAGGAATCCCCAACAATCAAATGGCAGAGAAATGAAAGACTTGGGCCTGGTTTGCAGGTGGTTCTGCTTGATACATAGGTACCACCAAATGTGGGCAGCTTCAGTGCTGCAAGTCCTTTCTGGAACATCTTCGAAGGACAGTGGTGAAGGGAAATCCTTTCTGCAGCAAAATTTCCAGCAGTGCACCTGCACTTACACTTTGCTTGGAAGGAGAAATAATGAGATGTATGATTGTATATCAATTCAAGGGCCTCTAGCCAATGGTTTGAGTGGGCAGTCAGGGATTTGGAAGAAACATGATTCAAAGACTGGTGACAAGGAAATTTACAGAAGAGATTTGAGGCAGACTTTTCTGGGCAAACACCATGAAAACATTTGTGTTCCATGAGAATGATCACCAAAGAGTGATCTAAGCACAGGAGAATGCTAATGATCAAGTAGACAGGATGACCCATTCTCTAGATACCAGTCAGCCTCTTCCCTACTCAGCCAGCCCTGTCATTACCCAGTGGACTCATGAACAAAGCAACCATGGTTCAGGGATGGAGGTTATGCCCAGCTGAGCAACATGACCTTCCACTCACCAAGGCCAACCTGGCTACAGCCACTACCGAGAGCCCAATATGTCAGCAGCAGAAATCAACACTGAGCCTTTGATATGGCACCAGTCCCTAGGGTAGCCAGCCAGTTACTGGTGGCAGGTTGATTACATTGGACCATTTCCATCATGGAAAGAGCAGAGTTTTGTTCTTATTGGAATAGACATTTACTCTGCATGCAAATTTGACTTCCCTACATGCAATGCCGCTGCCAAAATTACCATCCGTGGACCCATAAGATGCCTCATCCATCATCACGGCATTCCACACATCATTTCCTCTGATCAGGGAACCTCTTCCCAGCCAAAAGAGTGTGCCAGTGGGCCCACGATCATGGAATTGCTGTTCTTACCATATTTCCTACTATCCCAAAGCAGATGGCTTGATAGAAAGTGGGAATGGCCTTTTGAAGTCTCAGGTTCAGGACCACCCAGGTGGCAATACCTTACAGGGTTGGGATAAGGTTCTCAAGAAGGCTGCAAATGCCCTCCATCCACATTCAGTTTATGGTTCCGTATATCCCAAACCCAGGATTCCTGGTGCAGGAATCATGGTGTAGAAATGAGAATGTCGGCACTCGCTGTCACCTCTAATAACCCGCTAGCAAAATGTTTGCTTCTTGTTCCTGCAAGCATATGCTCTTCTGGCTTAGAGGTCTTAGTTCCAGAGGGAGGAATGTTTCACCAGGAGATACAAGAAAGATTCCACTGAATTGGAAGTTAGAATGCCACCCAGCTACTGTGGGCTCTTCATGTCTCTGAATCAGGAGCCACTGCGCTGACTGGGATGGCTGATCCTGACTACCAAGGGCAAGCTGGGCTGCTGCTCCACTGTGGAGGTGAGGAAGAGTGTGTCTGGAATGCAGGCGAGCCCTTCGGGTGTCCCTTAGTATTACCATGCAATCCAATCCAGGCAGGACTACTAATGACCCCTTCAGGAATGAAGGTATGGGTCATCTTACCCCATGAAGAAGCCCAACTGGGGAGGTGTTTGCTGAGCACAAGGGGAACACAGCACAGGTAGTGGGAAAAGGTCGTTATAAACACTAGCTACAACCATGTGACTGTCATTGTCCTAGGTGTCCTCTCCTTTCTTTGCTATGATTATGTGTGCATGTGTGTATTAATCAAACATCTTTTCTCCCCTCTCTGATCTTCCGCTCCTGTAATACAATGTGGATTGACTTGACATCATTGCACTTAAGTATTTTTAACTTTACATCACAGTACTTCAGTTAGGAGAGACCAAGGAAAAGAGTAAATACCACCCAAGAACTTTCCTTTCACTTCTGGGGAAAGAACTAATGCATTTCTAATTACAGAGGATGGTTGTGTAATGTTTGGCAAAATGTTGACCTCACTATTGTCTTTATTTGAAGATTAAGTGTGGTTTAAAGAGATGCATACAGAGGCCCAGGTGACAAGGAAGGAACTCGTAATGATTAGTTTAATGTGTCCACTTGCCTGGGCCAATGTGTGCCCAGACATTCTCTCAAATATTATTTTGAGTGTGACTGTGAAGGTGTTTCTGGTAACATTTGAACTGGTAGACTGAGTGAAGCAGATTGCCCTCTCCGCACCTGTTAGTTCAAGGCCTAAATAAAACAAATTGCTAAACTTCATTCAAGTAAGGGAGGCTTTTGTTTGTTTATTGTTGGTTTTGTTTGTTTGTTTTTCCTGCCTTTGATCTCAAATTAAACATCATTTCTTCCAAGATCTTAAACCTACAGGCATTTTGACTAGAGACATCAGTTCTCATGCTGCAGGCCTTTGGTCTCAGATTAGAACTTGCTAATTGTATTGGTCAGCATTCACCAGGGATCAAGGAACCAAGAGGAATGGTGGGAGGGGAGTGAAAGAGAGAAAGAGAGATTATAGGAATTAGCTCATGTGATTTCAGAGGCAGAGAAGTCCCTCCATCTGCTGTCGGCAAGCTGCAAATCCAGAAAACCTGGAGTATAATTCATTAATTCAATCTGAATCCACGGGCCTGAGAACTGGGAAAGCAAATGATGTGGTTCCCATCATTACTGCCCAAACATCTGAGAATCAGAGATGGGAAGTGGAAGAAATGCTGGTTTAAGTCAAAGGGTCCAAAGACCCAAGAACCAAGAGCTCTGATACAAGGCAGGACTAGATGATGTTCTAGCTCAAAAAGAGAAAGCAAATTCACTCTCCTCTGCCTTTTTTTTCCATTCAGGTCCTCAACAGATTGGACAGTGCCCACTCACTATGATGAGGGTAGACTTCCTTTACTCAGTCTAATTATTCAAATGCTAATATCTTCTAGAAACACCCTCTCAGATACCCCAGAAATATTTTTTTTTCAAGCAATCTGGGCATCTCTTAGTCCAGTCAAGATGACATAAAATTACCCAATTAACCATCACACAGACTTATCCTGCAGATCTTGCAGATCTTGGGACTTATTAGCCTCCATAATCATTTGAGCCAATTCCTTGTAATAATAAATCTCAATCTCTCTCTCTCTCTCTCTTTCTCTCCATATATACATATACACATAATACAACAATACATCTAGTATGACAGATATCATACAAATAATTCCAATATAATCAGGAATAGAATAAAAGCAAATAAGTAGAATAAAGAAAGAAGTAATTCAATTATCTCAGAAGATCATGGAAGACTTGGAAACAAATGGGTTACAATGGAGCAGTGCTTTGATGAATGAGTAGAAGTTCAAAAGACTGATAAAAGTTAAAGTCTGATAAAATGGAATTTGAAAAATTATAGAACACATCATCGATAAGTGATCATGAATTTCAAATTTCCAAATTCCAAATTTTTGAGAAATGATCAAGGCATCAAAAGTGAAAGAGGCAGAAGAGACAAGAGTATCTACACAGTTTCTGACATGAAATAACAAATTGTATGAGAACAACATCATTTAAAATGATACAGCATTTTTGTTTTCTTTGATGAAAACAAATTTTAGATGTTTTATTGGTGATAGGTAATTCAATGATCCAGGCCATAAACCGGAAATAATTATTGAGAGTGACACAAGACAAAGGCCCTTAAGGAGCTTATAGGATGGTCTTGTGCCCATCATGTGGCTCACAGTGAGAAAGTCCACATCTTCAGAGTCAGAGGTGAGGGTCTGAGGAGCATAGCATGATTCACTTGGATCCCTGGGAGCAAGAAATTCTTCTGATAACAGCGAGCGTGACCTATGGGTCAGTCGTGTTGAAGTCATCATGCATGCTCTTTTATTGACTGACTTCTTTTGCAGCAATATCAACTCCCTCCCTGAGAGACCAACACCAGCACTACCACTAGAAAAAGTTGCAAAAAGGAATGAAGTAAGAAATCACTTCAAAAATACAGGCAGTAAAATAGAAAAACCTCATCGATAGATCTATGTCACATGTAATGCATATGACATTTACATTAAATTATAGCAACCTCTAGTTTTTAAATTGTGTAACCGTATTCCAATTGTAATTATAATAATTACAGAGGATGTCAAAAACTAAAAAAAAAAAAAAGAGAGAGAGAGAGAGAGACAATAAGGATACGATTAAAAAACAATAATTCTACCCAGGAAAATAATTACTAACATTTTGGCATATTTCTGGGAATTGTTTATGTATTCACATAATGTTTTTAAATATGATTGTGTTAAGATTATCCATAATGTTTTAAATCTGCTTCGCTTAACATTATAACCCTGTATTGGACACTGTATCATCAATCTTTGAAAATATAATTTTCAATAATCATGTAATATTAAAGTTTATGGGGGTATCATGATTGAATTAACCATCACTTTGTAGTTGGGAGTTCGAGGAAATTTTCAATTTTTCCTTCTTTTGAATAATACTGTGATGAACATTCTTGGCAAATCTTCAACCCTACTTCTTTTGGTTTCCTTTAGATTGACCTTGGTCCAGGTCCTATGAGAAACAGACCCCAAGATAGATTTAGAAATGCAAGAGATTGATTAGATGAAGAACCTGAGGGAAAATGGAAGAAAGTAGAGAGAGGTTGAAAGACCAGTCAGATCAAGGTACAGGTCTAACCCTCAAAGCAGACAGAAGGGTGGAAGACTGAAAGGAAGTCTAACTCTGAAGTGAGGTTCTGAGAAAATTCTAGAAGTCCAATTGAGAGTACTCATGGCAAAGCTGCTGTCAGTGGAGTCTTGCAACTCCTGGTGGGAGTACCCTGCCTCAGGAGCCTCAGTACTCTGCTGTGGGCAGCCACTGACTGAAGCAGCCCATGGCAAGGGGCCTCAGCACAGAAGCAGTGGTGGATTTCAGAGTGCCCAGCAAGGGCTGACAGCCAACTACGCTCCCAGCGTTCAGAGAGCCCAGAGGCATGCCTTCCTGGCCACCATGGAAGAGGTCCTATAAATGGGATTCCAAGTTCTAAAGGCCAGAAGCAATGTAAAGGCTTTTGAATAACATTAAAAATTCCTTTCCTATTTGATAAACATCTGACAATTTTTTAAAAAATTTAACTTTGTTATCACTTTCTTTTATTAGTCCATCATCATTACACATAACAGTTGTGCTCATTTTGACAAAACCACACATGAATGGAATTTTATTTACTCCATTTTCAGTCCCTCTTTTCCTGGGTGTCCTCTTCTCCCTATTTTCCTTCCTCTACTCTACTGGTCTTCTTCTCACTTGTTTATTTTTTACTGTGCTTTATAGATGCACATAAAGGTGGAATTCACTGAGGTATGTTTATCCATGCACAGAGCATGATTTTATTAAATTCATTCTGCATTTCCTTCGCTTTCCCATCCCTCCTCCCTCCCTCCCAGACTCCTTCTACTCCACTGATCTTCCCCTCTATCTTTGTAATATCTGATCTCCCCCTTTCCCCTCATTTTGCTCTCGCTTCCACAAGACAAAAAACATTCAACCCCTGATTTTCTGAGTCTGGCTTATTTCACTTAGCTTGATGTTTTCCCGTTCCATCTATTTTACTGGCAAATGGCATAATTTCATTCTTCTCTAGGGCTGAGTAAAAAAATCCATGTGTATATATACCCTTTTCTTTATCCGTTCATCTATGGGTGGGAATCTGGGCTGGCTCCGTAATTTGGCTATTGTGAATTGTGCTGCCATAAACATTGACAGGGCTGATTATCACTGTAGCATGCTGCTTTTAGTTCTTTTGAATAAATACCAAGGAGTGGGAGAGCTGGGTTACTACGGTGGTTCCATTCCCAGTTTTTTGTTGTTGTTGTTGTTGTTGTTGTTTTGGGAGGAATTTTTGTGTACAATTTTTTAAAAATCTAGAATGAAAAAATCTTGTATCCCTTCAATGACTTCCAGCAGAAGTCTGGGGTGTTTTAGTGTCTGATACATACAAAAGAAAAAAATATTTCTGTTCCCATAATGAGCTCGTCTTTATTATAAATTAACCCTTGCTCTTACTTTTACATTTCTATTTATGTAAGGGTTTTTTTTGTTTTTTTTTTAAGTTACCCAAGTTTAAAGACAAGTCATTGTTAATATGATGGATGCTTGATTAAGGTCTTAAATTCACAGTTCTACAACATAGTTCCATTCTGCAGAATCTCTTACTCCATAGTCTCTCTAATGCTGGGACCTTCTTTTCCTTCTCAGAGACCTTCTCCATGGTTGGGTTCTTGATGTCATTTGTGAAAATCTTGGTAGTCATCTCCTGATTCTTCTGTCCACTTCTAGGCACCCTACTTTGAAATCTGTTTTTTAAGCCACTACCAGACACATTTTACATGGTCAGCTCCATTCTGACCTTCATCTCTGCCCAGAAATAAAAGTTAACAACATGGAAACCCGACAAGATGGTACTAACACAGCCTCCCAGAAGTCCCTGATTAGTGGATGAATCGGTTTCCTGGGGCTGCCGTGACTAAGTACCACAGACTGAATTGTTTAAAATCAACAGAAACCCAGTATGTCACAGTTCTGGAGACCAGAAGTTCAGAACCAAGGTGTTGACAGGATGGGTTCTTCTCGAGGGCTGTGAGGAAGGAGCTGCTCCTTGCCTCTCTTCTGTTCCTAGTGGGAGGCCCCAGATGTTCCTGTGGCTTGCGATCTCTGTCATCACATGGCGATCGCCCTGTGTGTCTCTGTCTTCACGTGGTGTTTTCATACTGGATTAGGAGCCCACCCTACTCCAGCATAACCTCATCTTCATTTAATTCATTGCATATGCAATGACCCTGTTTCCAAATACAGCCATTCTGGGGTATTGCAGCTTAATAATTGAACATATCCTCTTTACAGGGCAGGGAAACAATTTAACCTATAACATTGGGATATTGTATGAAATTCCCCCAGTAGTAAAATATGAGGAACAATAACATAGGTTTTAAGTAAAGCTAAATGTATTCAATTTAAAGGATTGCCATTTATTCTAATATGCTCTTATCCTTTTAGTATTGAAATATTCTTTGCTTTAGGAACAAATATATAGTAACAATGACTGGAAATAATAGGGTATTTTGTTTTCCAAAGAAGAAAATGAAAAGTTGGCAACTTTTTGAAATATTTTTGAAATTGCACTTGCTTAAGATAAATAAATTCCAAAATATTTTGCCTTTATTAGGAAACAAATTAAGTACCTACAAAAATGTGTTTAAAAATTATATCTGAACATTAAATATTTCCAAATAGGGGCTTTAAATGATTAGATAAAGCAAATTACATAATTTCATTATTTATTGATGATATAATTTTGGAATAATTTTACAAAAATTGTTATTGATAAATATTTGGTGATGACAATGGATTTGACTGTGCTTTTCTATTTCCATAAATCATACTTTAACACACAGATAAGGCAATTTAAAAATCAGGTTCCATGTTCAATTTATCTCCATACTTGATTATCATAGTTGTCAGGATCTTGGAAAAGCACAGGATCATGCAATATGTAAAGAAGAGCTTTATGGTTATTGATGATGGATATATAAAATTATATTTACAGTAGTTTTCTTGACAATGTAAAGTTTGAGTTTGGCAGATCAGCAGTTTTATTATTTTTAAACCTGCTACATCCATCTTAAACTATAAATTTAGGTGAAGGCCCCAAAATAAATTTAATGAAATATCAGTGACACTAAACTTTTCTCCTTTTAAAAAATAAAATGAGGGCTGGGGATAGAGCTCAGTTGGTAGAGTGCTTGCCTTGCAAGCACAAGGCCCTGGGTTCTAATCCCCAGCACCACAAAAATAAATAAATAAATAAATAAATAAATAAATAAATAAATAAAATAAAATGAGAAAATTCTCACTAGGTAAATGCCATAGGAATTATGGTTACAGGAAGGGACCACTGAAGGCTGCTGAACTTGGTGGGAAAGATAAGAGCAGACTCAGGGGGTAATGTCAGCATTTCCCCAGCATAAAATTTTCAATTGCTGAAGAAGAACAGTCACTTTCCAGTGGACCTGGAAAACACGATCTTAACCAAGTGATCAAAGTTTACAGCACCTGTAACAGAACACACTGACCTGAGGCCCCACCTGAGCCGACACACTGAGACCGGGACATCACTTCTGGGATGCTCTTGCCAAAAAATTCACGACCATTCCAATCATCGGACACTTCAGCCCAGCCCAAATTGAAAGACATTGCACAAAACAACTGACCCTTACTCTTCAAAGATGGAAAACAAAGACTGAGAAAATATTACAGTTTGAGAGAGACTCAGGAAACTTAACAGCTAACTCAATGTGCAATCCTGCACTGGATCCAAAACCAGAAGAAGAATATTAGTAGGAAAACTGGCAAATTTCAAATTAGATCTGCAGGGTAGTTAACGGCATTAACCGACGGCGTTCATTTCCTGGTTGAGGTCATCAAGGCATGATCATGTAACGTGAACATTAGTTGAAGCTGAGTGAAGGGTATTTGGGAACTCCGTGCTATTTATGTAACTTTTCTCTAAGAGTTCTTTTTAAAATCAAGTGTACTAGTAGGAATTGTAGTATTTTCTTCCTGTACTTGGTGGATCTTCTTGCCCAGTACATGTTAGAGATCCTTCCCTAAGACTCCCCACACTGGGACTTCTGTGTTTCTCTATTTCTGTGCTTTAGGTTAGCTATTCCCACTATTAGAAATTTCCAGCCGGGCGTGGTGGCGCACACCTATAATCCAAGCGACTTGGGAGGCTGAGTCAGGAGGATCGCGAGTTCAAAGCCAGCCTCAGCAACTTAGCGAGGCCCTAAGCAACTCAGTGAGACCCTGTCTCTAAATCAAATACAAAATAGGGCTGGGGATGTGGCTCAGTGGCCGAGTGTCCCTGAGTTCAATCCCTGGTTCCAAAAAAAAAAAAAAAAAAAGAAAGAAATTTCCTCCCCAATTATTTGAGGGCCTACTATGTAATAAAGAATAAATTGTCTAATTGTCAAACTAAGCATTATCATTACCAATCTCTCTCCCTCATTGTCGGTTGCCGAACATACTTCTTAAAATGCCCCTCAGCTGTACAAAAATTTTAAAACTATATTGCCAACAGCTCAGATAACAAAGAGGGATACCATACCTTTACATTCCTTTTACATTTAAAAAAAACAATTCCAAGCTGTCAGATAATTGGATGCAAATATGTCTGCTGCAGACCAAAGGGATGTTGCTCTCTCTTCCCTTTATCTATAGCCCTAGATTTGGTAGATACCAACATGTCTTTTTTCAGTGAGTTCATCATTTTGCACAGTTTGTATCAGCCTCAGGGCTGAACAGAGGAGTAGGTGGAGTCATGAGGGAAGAGGGGGCTGAAGACATTCTCACCCAAGGTTGTTCTGTACAAGTAGGCTTGTGAAAGCTAATTTCATCTGTCAACTTGCCTGGGCCACAGGGTGCCCAGATAATTGGTCAAATATTATTCTTGTTGTTTTGTTTTTGTTGTTCTTGTTTGAGGGCATTTTGGGGTAATATGAAGATATAAATCAGAGGACTTTGAGTAAAGCAGATTGCTCTCTGCTATAGTTTGGATCTGAAATGTCCTCCCAAAGCCCATGAGCTAAAGGCTTGGTCCCCAGTCTGTGATGATATTGGGAGGTGGTAGAACCTTTAAGAGTGAGGGCCTAGTAGTAGGTAGTACCCTTGAAGGGGGTATTGGAACATTAGCCCTTCTTCTTCCTCTCTTCTGTGCATCCTGACCATGGGGTAAAGGATTTTGCTAAGCCTCATGCTCACTGCCATGATGTCCTGCCTCACTATAACTCCAGAAAGACCAACCAACCATGGGCTGAAAGCTCTAAAACTGTGAGCCAAAATGAACCTTTCTTGCTTCTTTATGAGTTGATTATCTCAGGTATTTTGTTACAGTAATAGAAAGTCAACTAACATATCCTCCCTAATATGAATGGACCTCATCCAATCAGTTGAAAATCTGAAAAGAGCAAAGAGTCTACCCTTCTCTCAATAATATGTTTTCCACAGACCACCTTTAGACAGTCTGTGAGATCTGACAGCATTCAAACAGGTCTAGTAGCTCTCCCTGGGTATCCAGGCTGCCTGCCCACCCTACAGCCTCCATAATTGCCTGCCCAGCCTCCATAATTGCATGAGTTGATTCCTTTTCAGGTATGCACATGTGTGAGTGTGCATGCACACACACACACACACACACACTCACACACACACACACACTTCTGTTTCTATGGAGATCTTTCATCCAGTGTCTATTCATTCTGATACAAGTGTGTCCCCTGGTCATCTGCCTCCTGCTCCCACCGTCTTCTCTAGGAGAAATGAGAGGGCAGCATAATTGGGGTATTTTCAAGTCTGATTATAATTCCTCACAATACTAGTCACTAGTCAACACTATTGATTAATTTTGAAGCTTCTACTTGAAAATGTAAAATACATTTCAGTATGCAAGGAAATGGCTGAGATATCGACTGAAGTACTCTCAATACAAACTCCTCTCGGTGAATCAGAAATACTTAGGCTACCTGCACACTTATCTTCAAAGTTTGGTAGAAATGTTACTAGCAATGTTTAACAGCAAAATACTCATTTTTTAAATTGATTAATTTATAAAGAAAACATGTGATGGTCATTCACTTCTCCACTCCAAGGTGTGGGAGGGTTGCCACCTCCCTCAGTGATTGAGCCATGCTGATTTTGCCTTTGGAATATGTGTTATGACAGTGTCTATCCTAAGACAAGGTAAAAACTTCAACTATCCTTTTACTCACCAACGACCGCAATGCCGTGTTTGAATTCCAGAATGTCAGGCTGGTCCAGTGACCAGATTATAGATCACGTTCCCTTGAGAGGAAGATATTCTCTTGAGCCAAAAATGCTAAAGACATCTCTACTACCATTGAGGTCTTCATACCAGCTCCTTGATTTTGACTCCTACTACATTTAAGTCTATGACATAATCCCAATTATTTTGCTGTATTATGAGTTTCAATGCATTGATTCCCTTAGTTTTAAAAATAAGTGTGTTATCCACTAGAACCTGACTTGACTACACATTTTTCTTTCCAATGTGTTTTCCATAAGGGGATGTGGGCCACACATTTTTGCAGTTTATAGGACTCAAGGTAATGGTGAAATTGACCATTACTTAAGAACCAGGTTGAGGTGTTTGGGGAGGAGGCGGTGGCAGTGGTCAGAGGCTTCCTGCTTTGGAAGTTAGGTAGAGCCTTAGTGTGGGAGGGAACACTGACTCTGAGGGTGGATGTGGTTATCATGTGGTCAACAGGAAGTGACATCCCCACTCCCATATCTGGAGTATGGTTGCCCATTGGAATTAGGCAATGAATATGAACCCACAAAATAAAACAGGTCACTGGAGCAAATGTAATAAGAGTGTCCACCAGTAAGAAGGGAGCATTATGTGCAGAAAGGACAACTCCCATTGGTCAGCGTTTGCCAGGTGCTGGCAGGGCCTCAACACTGCAGCTGTCAGCTTGGTCTTCCAACACCGTTTGGAAGGGGCACTCTTATCCCCATGACCCCATGTTAGAGATGAGGGTTGTGAGACTCAGATTAAGTCACCTGTCCAGGGCCACAGAGTTCCCAAGGGGCCGAGTCCCAATCAGAGCTCATTTGTGTTATCTCAACACCTTGGTTCTTCAGCAGCAAGGGTCCCTTGCAACGAGGACAGCCATGAAGGCCAACAACTGTGTGCCCTTACAGCATTGCCAGTGGAGAGACCCCATATTCACACTCGCCTGGTGGCCATCCCAACCTGAGACCAGTAGATATTTTCAATTTTCTTGACTCATCCCCTTTTTTTTTACCCTCTGCTCACCAAACATGTGACTGGCAAAGATTTGAATTCCAGTTTTATTTAATCAGGAGAAAGATGCCCCAGAACATCCAGCCTGCCTGTCAGCTGGAGTTCTTATCACCTGGTCCATGGGGGTCTCTTCTGAGGTGGCTTAGAGGCCAGCCTCTCTCAGTACCGTGGGACCATTGCTGCAAGATGCACATCTCCAGCTGGCTGGGCGAAGGACCAGAATTCTTGGAAAATTCCCTAGACTCCCTGCATTCTGGGAGGGCTGCGTGGCCATCCACTGGTCAGACTACAGGACATCTCTCTCTTTCAAAATTCTTTGGTTGCTACTGCAAACAATCTCAGAAATTTATTCATAAAAATTGAGTAGGTTTCACCTTTTTAAAATAAGACAAAGTTCCTTCCCTCTTTTCTTAGTCAGAAACAGTCTGTTCCCCTTCTGAACCCTTCTCCCTCCTTAAGAAGATAATGGCCTGCTTTTGCCTTTTCCAGGGCAAGGATGTGACCTGGGGGCTTGCAGTGTGACTGCCCCATCCCCTCTTGCCTCCCTCTAGTGGCAGCTTCAGGGATGACAGCACATAAATGTTAATTGAAAATTCTGCCACTTGGTGCTTATGTTAAAAATCCTCCAGTGTTTCCCATTACTTAGAAAAATCTAACCATTTACCAAGCTCAGTGAGGCTACCCACTATCTAGATGTTTCTTGCCTCTGACCACGTCCATCTCTTTACTCTTTACTCACTATACCTACCATCTTTGTGCTTGCTTTTCACTCTCTGGAATTATTTTCCCCAGAACTCTTTAGCCTTAGCTTCTGCTCATTTAAGACTCAGATTAAACATCCTCTCTCCTGATGTCCCAGTGTGCAGGAATCTTCTTTCTTCATCACATTATGATGTTTTATTAGTTCTCCATGGTACTCATCACTACCTGACATTTTCCGTTTTGTAATTTTTAAAAAAGAGATGGGGTCTTGCTATGCTGCCCAGGCTGGCCTCAAACTCTCAGGCTCAAGCAATCCTCCTGCCTCAGCCTCCAGAGTAGCTGGGCCTATAATTGTACCACCTGGCTGCTTTTTTTGCAATTTAAACAGGAGCTCTGTAAAAGGACACACTTGTTCTTCCACTCTGTATTCCCAGTGTTTAAACTAATGCCCGGTGCACAGTAGGAAGGGCTCAAAACCAGGTATTTAGTAATGAATCAATTCTGGCATTCTCCCGTCCAGCATCCATGGCAGACAGAATTGATCAACTGTCATTCTCCCTCCAGTGAGTCTGCAGTTCCGAGAAGACTGTTGGTTGGAGATTCTGAACTCACCCGATATTAAAAAATAAATTTCAGATAGAATTCAGAGCTACCTGTAAAGGAAGACAGAGATGATATTTAAAGGAGAATATTCTTCTTATATCACAATGGAGAAGAACTTAAATGAAAATATATTCCAAAGTTAAGCATAAGACTCAGAAGCCAAAAAGAAAGAACTGTCAAGCAAGGCAATGAAAATGTTAAATGCACAACACAATGAACCAAGTCAAGAAATAAGTCAAACATTTTTGAAAATATTTGCAAAATAAGTGGTCAAGGATTAATAACCCTAATTTTTAAAATTTTATAGATCAATAAGAAAAAGAAAGCAATCCAATAGAAAATAAGCATAAGATAGAAACAAACAATTCACACAGCACAGATGGCCATTGAGAGTATAGAAAGCAATTCAACCTCACTTATAATCAAGAAAATGAAAATCGACAAAGAATTGTTTTTCTTACTGGATTAATAACAAAAAAGATTGAAGGCTGTCAGAGAGGTAGGGATGTGGCTGCTGGTATCATGGGAGAGAATATTCGAGAGTTCTGCTCTTTTGAAGTGCAGTTTTTCCATATCTGAAAAGGATGTTACCTGGGGGCTGGTAACATGGCTCAGGGGTAAATCCCTTGTCTGGCATGAGCCAGGCCCTGAGTTCAACACCCCAACACACACATGAAAAATTACAGTGGAGATGTTCAATGATTTCCCAGTTAGGTATTTTTAATAAATGGCCTGTCTTTGAATATAAGTGAAATTAAGAATTTTTCATGCTGTTTGTTCATCTGTGTATTTTTCCTTCTGAACTTGCTGATTTATGACCTTTGCTGGTTTTTCTACTGTTAGAGTATTAGCTAAATAAGACTTGGAGAGAAACACAGAGCACACCAAAATGTTCTTTACACAAGGGCTATTGAACTCCTTTATCATTTTACTTCCAATAGCAGAGCCAGTGGAAGCAGCAATATAGTGACCATCATTTCTTAGCAGTAGCTTCATCCCCAGGAATCTGCGATCTCTCCTAAATGGTTAAAAGGATGAAATAATTGTATTTTTTTAAAATGTGACTGTGGCTGGGATTGTGGCTCAGGGGTAGAGCACTTGCCTAACATGTATGAAGCACTGGGTTTGATCCTCAGCACCACATAAAAATAAATAAACAAAGGTATTGTGTACATTGACAACTAAAAATATTTTTTAAAATGTGACTTGTCTTGCATTTTTAATTCGATTATCAAACATTTATTTACTACCAGGTTCTGTTTCAACCAGCCTTCCTTGACTCTTGCTTCCTCTTATAAAATACGTACAACCTCTTGAGAAGCAGGGGCAGAGGATTCAAGGCCCGACATCAGCATCCAGAGCAAAGATGCCCAAGTTCTCCTTCTGAGCTGGGGGAGTTCTTCTATTAAAATTTAGAAGGCAGAATCTCAAAACTCTAAAATTCTCCATGTTCCTGGGTCAAAAACCAAAAGTTAACAAAACTCTGTATTTCTTCAGACAGAGCACTAATCTCCAGAATCTACCAAGTACTCAAAAATCTTTACACCAAGAACACTAATAACCCAATCAATAAATGGGCCAAGGAAATGAACAGACACTTTACAGAGGAAGATCTACAAGCAATCAGCAGATTTATGAAAAAATGTTCAACATCACTCGTTATAAGAGAAATGCAAATCGAAACCACCTTAAGATTTCATCTTACCCCAATTAGAATGTCTTTTATTAAGAACACAGGCAACAACAACAGGTTGGCGAGGATGTGGGGAAAAGGGTACACTCATACATTGCTGGTGGGAGTGCAAGTTGGTGCAGCCACTCTGGAGAGCAGTGTGGAGATCCCTTAGAAAACTTGGAATGATCCACCATTTGACCCCGCTATCCCACTCCTTGGCCTATACCCAAAGGACTTAAAATCAGATTGCTACAGTGATGCAGCCACATCAATGTTCATAGCTGCTCAATTCACAATAGCTAGATTATGGAATCAGCCTAGATGCCCTTCAGTAGATGAATGGATAAAGAAACTGTGGTATATGTACACAATGTAATATTACTCAGCCATAAAGAAGAATAAAATTATGGCATTTGTAGGTAAATGGATGATGTTGGAGACTGTTATGCTAAGTGAGATCAGCCAATCCCCCAAATCCAAAGGCCGAATGGTCTCTCTGATAAATGAATGATGATGCATAATAGGGGGGAAAGGGTGGCAAGAATAGAGGAAGGATAGATAGCATAGAGGGAAGGGAGGGGTGGGGGCAGGGTGGGGGGTAAAAATAAAAACAGAATGTGTGACAGATACCATTGCCCTGTGTACATGCATGAACGCACAGATGGTGTGACTCTACTTTGTGTACAACCAGTGAAACAATAGCTGTACTCCATTTGTGTTCAATGAATCAATAAGTAAATAAAAAAAAAATTAAAAAAATTAAAAAACTCTGTATTTACTATAACTTCTTAACCCACATTTGCTAAAATACGATCTATGCTAATATAACTATGCATATACATTTGTATAAACAAATTTGGGTAGGAAAAATTCTGGAAGGATACTTGCTTATGAAAATAAGTTTCATTTTTTGAAAAGGTAAACTTCCAAGATATTGTCATTTCTTCTTATTTTCTAAATTTTCCACTACTAACATATACTACTCCAACTAATGCAGAAAAGAACCAGATTCCTCGCATAGTCATTAAAATTGTGTTCTGTAACCGCATGTCCCAGTTTCTCTGGTCTCCTTTCTGTCGCTTCCTCCTATTGTGAATTAGACAGTCACTCTTAGAAAGTTCCTTACCTACTCCAAGCCTTAATTTCTTCCCTGAACCGAGTGATGACGGGTAATGAGTCCACTGACAGGCTCTTGGTTTGGGTTGAATGAGATGGAGTAGAAAAGCCCTCAGCACCTAGCTTCACACTTAGTAAATGCTTTCAATGTTGGTTCATTTCCCTTTTCTTCTTTTCTCATATGGACAAATGTCTAAAGGCAATTAAGCATTAGGGAGTCTATAAAAACCACAACCGTCCACCTAGGTGTTGCCAGTAGAGTTCCAGTTTTGAGCTTTTTCCTATTACCTGACTACATACACTGACATTGATTTAGGATTTGTGATTTTCAGCAGGCTCCTGTTCCTTTTGTCATTTTATCCTAAGAATCTCACATCTTGATCACTTGCTATGCGTATCCAATCTTCCAGAACGAGAAGAAAACGCTCTGAGAATCTGCAGAGCTGTCTGCAGCTTCAGGCTGCCCTCCTAGCCCAGGTCTCTCGCCCCATGAGCTGGGCTGCCATCTGCCTTCCGTAGTGGGCAGGCAGCCGTAGCTAAATGGAACGGGAGGAGTGCTTCTCCATGAGCATGTGGCTTTCAACCTATTATATTAAATATGAAAAAGAGAAAAAGTCTGTACCCATTTTATAAAGCGAATATAACATTGATGCCAAAATTTGACCAAATTCCCCCACAATAAAGAAGTACACTCATACCATTCCCAGTGATATTCATGCAAAAATCTTTAACCAACTATCAGCAAACAAAATCCAAGAAAATATTTGAAAATATACATTATAACTATGTGTATTTCTTTTATGATATGATGAATTGTACTTATGTAACTTATTATATTAATAGATTCAAAGGAAAAAAAATACGGTTATTTTCACAGATGCAAAGAAGGCATTTGCCAAGATCCAATGCACGTTTATGTGAAAAGAAAGCAATTACATAAGAATTCATCAATATTTCCTCCACGTATATAAAAATGACATGTATGACATTAATAACAAAACCAGACTTTCATATTGAAGTCAGAATTAAAAATATGTCCACCATTTCCATTCCAAGATGTTTATGAAGTTAATATTACTAATTGACATTTTGTTGGAAGTATTAGTCAATGCAGTTAAGTAAGAAAAAGCAACTACGGGCACAAGAACTGAAAAGCAAGAGGCCAAACTCTATTTGCAGATGAACTGACTATATATACATCTGGAACCCCAAGAGAAATAATAAAAAAAAAGTCATTACAAGACAATAAAAAAATTAAGAGAAAAAAAAGATTGTAAAATGAACAAGCACAAAAAATAGTTTCCATATATTAAAACAAAACTGAAGTCATGTGCAGTGATGCTCACCTGTCATCCCAGTGACTTGGATGGCTGAGGCAGGAGGACTGGAAGCTCGAGGCCAGCATGGGCAACTTATTGAGACTGGTCTCAAAACAAAAAATGGAAAGGATTGGAGTGTGGTGCAGTGGTGGAGCGTTCCTGGGCTCAATCCCCAGTTCCGAAACAAACAAACCAAATACAGAAGATTAAATGTAAGACAACATTCACATGATAAAAGAAAAAGGAAGTACCTAACCATAAAGTAATGTTTTCTATTAAAAAATCCCCAGCCAGACCCCAAAAGCACCATTGAACCCAAGTCAAGCCACAATTCAGGATGGAAGGACCCAGCAAACATACAGACAAGTTTTCCCGTCATCCACTCATGAGGTCATAAGAAAAGTTGCCAGTGTTAAGAGAGTGTGAATCCATGCATATATCTGCTTGCATTAATAAACAGCAAATCATTGAATAAACCATAACATTAGAAGAGGATGGTTAACCTTAGGGGAATGAGTTTTGTCACTTTGTTTCATAAAACTGACTTTGGAGTGATGCTAAAAATTTGCAAGATTTTAAAAACAAAATTACATTTAAAAAATCAATTACTAATAATAAAAAATAAAATGAAACAGATGAACTTCACTGTGTATGCAGTTTGTGTCAAATTTACAAAGAGGAAAAGAATGCCAAGGGATGGTAAAGTATGGTAATTTGGATGTTTATTTCTAGTGGGATGTACCCTATGGACAAAGAGAACCGCTATCCCACCAAATATGCAAACTTTTCAAAGTAATTCTGCTGTTCATGGCAATGTTGATGTTATTCTGAGACTATTGTGTATGTATTGAGAAATAATGCAACTGAATAATCACACAAAATGTAAATCTTATTACCCTGTGAAGAAAGGACTATGAACCAAAGGACCTATTTTCTTCATTAACAAAATTTTAGAAATGAAAAAGAAAGAACCTATAGATTCAAATTGAATTAAAACATCTATCAAATAGTCATAACATGTGGATGGTAGACTGTAGCATGGCTTGCTTTTTCTGTTGCTTAATAATTTACTTTTGTAGAGAGCACACGCTCTTCCTAACAACCTCTGAGTGCATAACCAGGGAGCTCTGCACTGAGCATGCTGGGAGAGTTTGCTCCAGAGGGCTGGGACACACGGCCCTGAGCCTCTCTCCAGCCTGAGCTCCTGGATGTTCACTTTGCTCCCCATCTGCTTCACAGCCGTCTCTGGCAACACTGTGGACCAAGTCCGTTCTTTCTCTGCAGCCCTTATCCTGTAGAATCTCTTTCCTGGCTCTGCAGTTGCACCTCTGCCAATCACACATGGACATCAAAGGGACTCCTCCAAAGCCCAGAGGGCTCTGCCCTCATGCTTACTGATATGAATTCCTCCACGGATTAATCAATTGATGAAGTCAGAGCCTTCATTACCCAATCACGTCCCCTATCGCCCACATTTGAATGTTGCTTCCTTAGGGACCAAACCTTCAACACCTCAGCCTTGGGGACACTTCATAACCAACCCATAACACACTCTGATGGCAGGGTGTATAGATCATGGCTGGATAACGGTCCGTCTTAATGATCTCACCTCCATTATCTGGCCTCTGGGTGCAGCAGTGGAAAAGAGTGAGTCAGGGACCATGACTTTGTCATGGGTGACATCGGGATGTCTTGACCCTCTCCGGCCCTTCAGTTTCTTCATTTGAGTCACTTTTATAGTTTCCCAGGACTGGGACCCTGCCGTTTACTCATTGATTCCTCCGAGCATGTGCCAGGATTGCTCCTCCATTCATTAACAAGCCCAAATGGACAGAGGAAGTCGGGGAGCCCTGGACAGCAGGTAGCAGCACCTTCTGATTTGCTGCTGCCACCACAGCCTGATGAGCATCCTCAGCAGGCCAGGGACAGAAAGTATTGTCTGCATAACACAGCACCACGCTGTATCTGTTCTTTGTCTTCTGTGAGAAACCTGACTGGTTTCCATGGTTACTAAGGCCACTTACTGGGTCAAAGGGCAGCCTAAACAGGGCATGGGGCTTTAAAATCACCAAATGTCAGCTTTTGTCCTGGGGCCACATGCTAAGGAATTAGGACAGTGCTTTCACCATCTACCTGGGACTGGCAGGACAATTCCTGGTAAATCTGCTCACACCAAGGTGCCAAGAGCTGTGCTCTGAGCCGAGATCCCACCCACTCCCTCCCACTCCCCAGCACACAGGTCCCTGGCTTAGCCTGCTCTCATTCCCTCTCCTTCCACTGGCCAACTCCAGTTCCCCCAGAGCCAGCTCATTTATCACTTCCTCCTGTAGCCTTGATGCCCCTATCAGAATTTATATCTACACCAAAATTCTCCCTGGCATTTATACTATTATATTGATTGGTTTTCATGCCTTTCTCTCCAACTAGGCTGTAAGGTCTTTAATGGCAAGAGTATGACATACGGCATTTCCCTTTATAACTCCCAAGACCCAAAACATGGTAGATACCAGAAAAAAAAAATATGCTTTGTAAAATAAATGAAACCTCCTAGGAAGTATTCTTGCCTAAAAAATATGGAATGTGAACCTGAGCCATTTAAAGAAAAGACAGAACTGGAGAAACCAGAGAAATGCTACTATTAAATAATCATAATGTGGATTCTTCATACAGTGGAACTGTTTTTTTTTTTTTAATTCAACATCAAGGAAGGGAAGGCATGGGATAGGATGGGAACTCTTGTAGAATAAGAGAGACAAACAGAAACTACAACCAATTATAAAGACTGTTTTAGATGGATAGGAAAATCTGAATATGGAGAGAATATTAGACTAAGATAATATTATTCATTAGGTATAAAAGTAGTAATTTTGTTATGTGTTCAATGTCCTTACATAAGGGTAAATAATATGGCATAAATGATTCTGTTGAAACTATTACAACATTTTAAAAATAGAAAAATTTGTAATAAAAGTACAAATACATTATAGTTGGGCAGGTGATAGGTGAAAATATAAATATTTGCTCTTTGTCCCTTATTTCTGGCATAAAACTCCTTAAATTCCTGGAATTTCCTGAGTGATAAAGTTGGTTTTTGGTATTCATAACAAGCCTCTTTCAACCTTGTCTGAGTTTATGCTCATGGGGTGACTCACCAGTGCCCTGAGACAGCCTCAGAGTGAGGGGGACACCAGAGGAACCCACCATGTGATGAGAAGGTTAGACTTCTCCACTTCACCTCCAGACCCCCTGGAAGGGAGAGTGCTGAGACAGAGTTTGGTCATCATGGCTGAAGATTCCATCAACCTTGTGTCTCCCAGCTGACAGTTTCTGAGTTGTGTCCATCATAATGAAATGGTAATCACGGGTGCTTTCCTGAGTTCTGTGGATCATTTGAGTGAGTCATTCAACCTCCAAGGGGTAACTTGACCCCAAAAGCTCATGTGTGAGACCATCAAAGAAGGTTTAGAGGAGAAATGGTTGTCCTATGTGAGCCTTAACCCAATCAGTGAATTAATCCCTCATGGGATGAACTGAGTGGAAGCGGAAGGCAGGTAGGGTGTGGCTGGAGGAGGTGGGTCCCTGGGGGTGTGCTTTGGGGTATATATTTTGTATCTAGGGCATGGAGTCTCTCTTTCTGCTTACTATCATCGTGTGATCTGTTTCCTTTCACCAAACTTTTCTGCCATGATGTTCAGCCTCAACTCTAGCCCTAAGGAATGGAGCCAGCTGCCTATAGACTGAGACCTCTGAAATCATGAACCCCCAAATCAACTTTTCCTCCTCTAAAATTGTTTTTGTGGGGTCCTCTAGTCAGAGCAGTGAAAAAACTGGCAAAGACATCTGGGTACCCCTGAATTGGTATTGGCCAGCCAAAGTGCAGAGTCCCCTTTCTGGCTGGCATCTGAAGTGGGGCATAGGATTGGGTCTTTGACTCTTGGGGTCTGCACCAACTCCAGGTAATAAGTGTCAAAACTGAATTGAATTGTAGGACGCCCAGTTGGTGTCAGAGAACTGGAAAATTGATTGTTGTCCAAAAATAACGTGGTAATTCCTGAGAAAAATGTGGACAGTTATTAAATTTGTTGGAAGGCTAACTGGGGGTTTATTACATTGTTCTATTTGCATTCAAAATCTTTCAAACAATAACATAAAGAACTTAAAATAATATTTTTTTCCAGGTTTATTTGCCTCTTTGAAGAGAATGCTTGCCAACTTTAGCCATCGTAATAGAATGTAGAGGTATTTGGTTGTGATTTGAATTTCCATCTCCTTTATGACAACTATGTGGAACATCTTTGCATGTATTTATTGGGCAGTAGCAGAGTCATTCCAAGGCTCTTTAACCAAAGGAAATGAAACTATTTGTCCACAAAAACTTATTTTAGATGGTTCATGTCAGCTTTATTTATACTAGCAAGAAATAAAATAATAAACAATCCAAATGTCCATCAGCAGGACAATAATGAAATGGTAGTATATTATGCAAGGGAATATTACTCAGCAATAAAAAGAACTAACTACAATCATGCGCAACACAAATGAATCTCAAAAAACAAAACAACAACAGCAAAAACAAAAAATGGACAGTGCGAAAGAAACCAGACACAAAAGAAGACAATTTTGTGGTTTGGGTTATAAGAATTTTGAGATCAGGCAAAATTGTTCTGTAGGGCATAGATAAAACAATAATGATTGTCTGCAGAAGAAGAATGGAAAAGGGTGGGAGGGAACTTTTAGAGTGACAGCAATATTACATTGTCTTGACCTGGCTATTTGTCAAAGCTCAGCATATGCTATGCTTGGTATCTCTGCATCTCATTAGCTGTACTTTGAGACAGGAAGAGAGGAAGAGGGAAAGGAGCACCTAACCCAAGGAATCATGCCACTCGTGTGCGATTTTAGATATTAGCAGGGGTGGGATTTCATGTACTTATTTGAAGGCGGGCATGGAGGAGCGTGTGCCCAGGTCTTCCTCCAGGTGTGGGATTTGAGGCTGCCTGTGCTCAGCCCAGGAAATCTTATTCCCCTTTGCACAGGCCTCGATGCAGAACAGCTGGCCACCCTGAGATGTGACCTCCTCTTTGTGCAGTCACAATCCAGAATTCTTAGAATGACGCCATGGAAACAGCGCTGGCTGTCTGCATAGACCGCACAGGCGACCTTGCTACTCTACCCTCTGCAGATGAAGCAGCAGAAATACGATTAGCACTGAGTGGGCTGCACTGCACAGGGGCCAGTGGAGAGGAATATGCCATTTCTCAATTCTAAGAGCTGAGCCCACCAAGTTCAAGGTTCTCCCTTCCCCCAACTCACCATGGGCTTCCCTGGGAGTAGGCTGCATACCCAGAAGGCCTGAATGGAATGCAGGCTTGTTTTGTAGATTTTGAGGTTGCTGTTTACTGGGGTGTTTGTGCATAGGCTTGAATTACGTTGGTAGTACTTGTTTAGATCACAACAAAATGTGTCAATCTTCCCAGGTGAAAGTATTGTGATCCCCATTTTGATAGCAATGAAAATGAGCCTTGGAGGTTTTAGGGGATGAGGTCAAGACTGGTTAGCTGGTGGGTGGTAGAGACAGTGTGTCAGACCACATCCCTGAGCCTCTCCATTTTAACCGAATTTCTGAACGTAACTGATGGTGAGACATTTTCTGAAGTTAGGAAGGCCACTTTATCTGCCCTTAGCAACTTCCAAGCAGTTCCTGAGGGAGGCCATCCCCTCCACCTGGAGTGGGACGCCCCTTAGGTGAATGTCTACACCACCTTCCACCTCTGCCCAGGGAGGGAAAGCTTCTGCTGCCCTCTGTGATAGCCAGCTTGTCATGCCACCCCTTGCCAGCTGCCTTCCCTTCTCAGCATCACTTCCCCGACCGGCATGTCCTTCACCTGCCAAGTAAACCCCTTTACCTTGAGCCCTTGTGTCATCTGAGGATAAGGCTTTCAAACTAAGGCAATGAGACTCAGACCTCAGGTTTTGGACTTCACAATCGATTCTTCTACCGCATTGTAAATTATAGGTCAAAGTGTTTGAAATGGTGATCGTTGACCATTTTTTGACCTATGAAAATGTCAGTATCATGCAGTTCAGCTGAAGAGGAAGAGTGTGTGTGCATGTGCACCCACACAGATGAGCCATGGCAACACACAACCCCACGTGTGCACGTGATACAAACAGACTGTACTTCTTACCACATGAGCAGGCGGCCTGCTTGACCTTGCTAAAGCAAAAGCCTTTTTTTTTTTTTTTCCAATTTTTAAAAATTTTTACAGACTGCATTTTGATTCATTGTACACAAATGGGGGTACATATTTTCATTTCTATGGTTATGCATGACGTAGATTCATACCATTCATGTAATCACATATGTACACAGGGTAATGATGTCTGTCTCATTCCACCATTTTTCATACCCCCTCCCTCTCCCCCTCTCATTTCCCTTTACCTAATCTAAAGTTCCTCCATTCTTCTCTCAGCAAAAGCCTCTGTATACCCCATCCCAGAATCATTCAGCAGTTGTATCATCCACTTGGCAAAATCCAGGTTCTCCAGAGTGATACAGATATCCCATAATGCCCCGGCTCCAGCCCTTTCTTCTGGCTGCTCTCGGCACTCTTTGTTCTGTTGTGATATCATTAAACTTCTCAGAATTAAATATTAAAAAAGAAAAAAGAAAATGTTGTGCTGTTTCGCATTGAAAAATCTTGGCCCTCCCCCACTGGCAAATGCTCTTTCATCTTTTTAAAAAATGATTACAAAAGTTTCTTTAACCAAAGTTCTAACATGAAAATGTGCATGACCTGATTTTTACATCAGAGTCAAGCAGGCATTTAGGACTGGACGCCTCTGTTCCTCGGCTGAGCAGCCCTGTTCACACAGGCTGTGACGAGGGAACAGTGTTCCTCCCATGACCACCATGCCACTGATGTTCTGTGGCCTATGAGCTGCATCTCCACACATGCCTCCATCTCAGGACTCACAGGCAGCAAGTCCCCGCAGTGTTGCTTGGGCATGTTGCCTCCACTTAGTTTAATGACAGCTTCTTGTCCACAAACCTTTCAGATGGGAGGATGAGCTCTTCTCAAGGTGTCTGTTCAGAGGGTTCAGTCCTGTTCATTTTTACCTATTCAAAATCCAGAAGGTTTCCTGTGGCTTCCTCCCCACCACCAGTCAGATGAACGGGACCCTTTGTCCCAAGACCATATTCATGGTCCCTGAGGTTTAGGATTTTTAGGGGGACAAAATTCAATCTAAAAGAAGTGGGACCAAATAAATGACTTTGAAAGAAACTTCCAAGTGATTGATTCATTGCGGAGGGTGGGAATATAGAGAAACCAAGGATATTGTCCCGAAAGCAGGCCTGGGCATATAGGGGGTGAGCAGAAGACATATTGGGTGAATAATAGTGCACCCTACTTTCAAAGGAACCTGGAAGAAGAGCAGATTTCAACGGACAGATGACAAGTTCAGTGTTAGGCACACTGGCCCAAAACACTTTAAGGTCAACTGTCTGGGTAGAAGTTGAGATTTATAGGAAGTAGAGCTTCAGCAGGAAACTCTAAGAACACAAAGGTGAGATATCTCAGGGGTGTGATGCTCCAGCACATTCGAAATCAGAAACTTTGTATTTCATGTGCCTAGAAATTCCCCATGAAGGAAGCTCCTCTTGATTCTACCACCATCACCAACTTTCTAAATTAAGATACCTGACTCATCTTAATATTTGGGTAATACTCTGGTTTATAGGTTCATCATCCCAATCCAAAAATCCAAAATCCAAAATGCTTCAGAATCCAAACTTTTGCACAAGTGGAAAACTAAACACCTGACCCCACATGATAGGTCACAGTCAAAAGGAAGTTGTACCCAAAACGTGACATAAAATTACCTTCAAGAGATCAGTGCAGGAGAGAAGGGGCATTGAGGTGGAGGGAGGAGGTTGGGAAAAGGGAGGAAGGGTGGAAAGAACCTGACCTAACTGATATCCACAAGTCACTAAAAAGAACACTATGTTAATATTGTAAGCTCCTCACAGAAGAGTTAGGACGTTTTCCCTCTTTGTTTTTTTCTCCCAAAGAGTTTAGATAGGATTGATGCTAATTCTTCCTAAAAAACCACAAAAGTGATGAGTGAAGAGACATGAATTTTGAGTTTTCTTAGTTGAAAGATATTGCATTATGAATTTAATTACAGGAATATTCATTATTTTATGTGAGTTCTAATTAACTGGGTTTTACTAAGATTTTATGCAGTTTATGTAAGTTTTCAAATACATTGATAAAAAGTGGCTCATGATATCCTCTTAATATCCATATGATTTTAAGTGATGCTTATGTCTTTTTTTTAAAAGATTCTTTTCTGATAATAAAAATCTGCTATGTAAAAATAAATAAATTTTAAAAATTACCTTCAGGCTGTGTGTATAAGGTATGCATGAAACAAAAATGAATTTCATATTTAGACTTGCTTTCTGTCTCCAAGGTACCTCATTTTATATATATATATACATATATACATACATATGTATGGGTATATATATGTATATATATGTATATGTATACATATATATATATATGTGTGAATATTCCAAAATCAGAAAAAGTACAAAATATAGAAACACTTATAGTCCCAGGCTTTTGGATAAGGGACACTCAACCCTAATGTGCATTAAGTGACTCAGTCCTTATAATGGTGCTGGGTGAGATGAAGTAACTTGTCTGGTCCCCCAGGGGGAAAGCAGCAGACAGACCCAGGCCTTCTGGTCCCACTACTGTTCCTTTCCTGGTGCTACCAGCTCTAAGAGGTCCCCAATTTGAGCTCCACTTTGTCCTGTCTGCTTGCTTGTCAAGGACCATCAGTGCATAATGCCTTTCATTTCAAGGGCTCATATACTTTGGTATAGAGGAACCTGATTTCCTTGGCTCACAAGATCACCTTCCTTAGAAAGTGGATGTCCACAAGAACAAATGGATTTAAATCTTCTCTTCAACACTCTAAAATACCATTTTTCCAGAGAGAGGGAGCAATGTATCTTTGAGAGCAACTTGATATTACTAGATCATAAAGTGCAAAACAAGCAAAAGACTGCTAAGTTCTTAAAGGTGAAATTACAAATGCTGTTCCTAAAATTTTCCTAAAACAAAATTAATTACAATACTAGGTTTTTAAGGGGGAAGGGGAGGCAACCTTGCATTTATGATACCTAAGTATTATAACAATAAACAGGAGCTTTGGGAATTATTTAATCATTTTTTCTTTTCTGGAATAATATATATCTAATTTAGTGCTTTATAAGGTTTACTTCCTATGTGTTAATAGATGAAAACTTTTAAAAGAAATAAGTAGCTGTGGGATGAAGTTAATGGAACCTCATGTTTTGATATGTGAACACATCAAATAGTGAATCTCTAGGAAGGGAGAGGGCATGAATGAATATTTGCTTAACTTTTTAAGTAACAAAGCCCATTTATTTTCTTTTTGATGTATATGGCAGAATACTCTTCTTTCTTATAATATTCTAAAGGCCAGCCTATCATAAACTACGTTTTTGGAAACAATCATCTAAATAATCAGAAAAGATGAATGTTCGCCTAATTTTCAGCATGAAATAAAATGAATGAATAGAGTGTCCTTCTGAATCTTCTTTCTGTACTTGACTTTAGTATCAACCACATTCTCCTTTAAAATATGCTTAAATTTCAGCTCCTACAATATAAACTGTATGTAGTCAGCAGGGAGTTATGGAGAACTTCCTGTGTGCGGTCATAGCTATAGAAGACAACAGATGTGCCCTTCCCAAAAGCAACATCTTCATCTCCTTCAACCTTCTGAATTCTATACTTAAACAATGCAATTATTTATTTTATATAATTGATTTAAGCTCCCTTTTCAATGTACCTTCTGTGGGGCAGGAAGTTAAGAGCTGATCAGATCAGTGTTCTCCTCTTGTAAATGAGAAGAGTGAAACACAGAGGAAGTAAAACTAGTCAAAAATTACAGAGTGAAGACAGAGGTGAGATCAACCCAAGACCAATCAATGACCTCCTTTCAGCTCCATCAACCTGTCCCTTTGCTCAGTAGGTTACTCAAATCCTGAGCCATAGAGTCCAAGTACTTTGAATAATAGCTTGACTGATTCTGGAGAAAATGAGAGGAACTGTTTATAGTTTCAATATCCAAAATTTTATTCAGGGAAAGTGGCTAGAATGGAGAAAAGCATGGATTTAAAATTCTCTCTCTGCCACTAACTGGCATGGAATTGGGATTAGTTTCTTAAACTGTTCAGGTCTCAGTTTATTCATCTCTCCAATCAAGACAATTACAGAAATGCAATGCCCAACTTTCAGAATGTGTTTAATAAATATTGTTAAAACTGAAAAGCGTATTCATCAGATGGCTCAATGAGTTCACTAGGCTTAGTTCTAATAAGTTCTTGACTTCCACATATAATCTAAGACACATTTGGCCAATGCTGCCTGTACACTATTCTCTCAACAGAACTCTTCCCTGGGGCCAAAGCAGAGAGAAGTTTCAAGCAACTCTCTGAAGACAGTGTAAAAAGAGGGAGACCAGGACACAAATTAGCATCTCACAAAGCTGTCCCCTTACACATGTATCACGTATTGCCCAACTTTATAGTTGTATCCTGCCTTATTTTTAAGATCTTTGAGAACAGGAAATATGTTTTGTTCCTTTTTGCATCATTGGAGCACATAAAGCAGTTCTTAATACAAAGCCTCACATATGTTAGACACCTACTGCCTTTAGGTTAGAAGAAGAAGAAATAAATAAATAGATGAGTGCATGAGTCCCGAGCTACTGCCACTTCCCTGACTCTACTGCTTTCTCTTGCTTTTTGACCAGTTCTGCCTCTGGTCTCTTATGAGCTGGACCTGCCCCCTGCCTCTGCATACTGATCTGTTTCTATCTTCTGTTGGGCAGTTTTGTTTTTCTCCCTGAATCAAACCACCAGCATTGAATCAAGACTTGTTACAAAACAATCCAGCCAAACAACCCTTAGGGAAAGAATTACCTATAGCATCTGAGTGGATGCCAGCTAAATAAAGCACATCATAGATTTGACAGCAGAGCAAGACTGCGACTCCATCAGAGTCAGAGCGAACAGCGGGGCTGTGCGATATGATGCAGGGAGGGGAGAAAACGACTTGCACACTGTGGACCATTAGGCTGGAAACTGGAAAATGAGAGTGATACGTTAGTGTGGGCTTTGACACATGAGACGCGCCTGCTGTCGATGAGACATCCATCCTGGGGTCCAGGCTGTAGTCTGTGAGCAAGGCTGCCAACCCTGCCAGCTGAGTGGAGTCTCATCACGGATACCTGGGTGTTGCTTGCTCCACTTTATAGTTTATCACAAATTCTCCAATCAAAAGCTCCAGGGACTTGGGTTTTGCAGACACATGTCTATAATTTATCTTGTCATCTTACTGGAAGTGGAGATTAGGCAGGGCTGCTGACAGGTGGACTGGGGCAGGGCAGTCCTTAAGAGAGATGCTTTGAGGACAGATATCCATCAGTGCGTGCGGGCTAGCAGCAAGTTCCTCCTCGTGGACTCTTGCCCACCTAACTCTGTCTACAGGGATCAATCCCCTGACCAGGCTGATGCCTTATCTACAGCAGACCATTACACAGTTGTTTTACAGAACCTTGGGGAAATTTCTGTTTTTTCCATGTCTTAGTTAAGCTTCATGTCTGTAGTTAAGACCCACTAAGTCCTCTCCACCCTCAACCCTTCCCATGGCTGCCTGCAACACTGTCCTAGGTGACCTTGGGGTTGCCCTGGAGGTGGGGATATTAGAGTCAGGAGAACCTGAATTCAAAGTGCAGGTCCAACATTAACCACATGATCCCTGGCAATGCTGATCATCCCCTTTGTACCTGTAAGGGACAATAATCAGGTCCCAAGAAAAAAATTTGTGCTATAATGGAGTAATTGGAAATGAGCCCAGTATCTCGTGAGGGCTGGTGGCATAAGTCATGACACCTCCATACCTTGAGGGAAGCTTCTTCCTTATTTCTGATGCTTCTTTCATGTGGAAGGGTGACTTCTCCCACTAGGGTGACCTCTGTCACTCTCTATCCCTTTTCTCAATCATCCATAGGAAGGGAGAGGTGACTTCTCCCTTTGGTGAGCTTGGGGACAATGAAGTGGACATACTCAGGCAGTTCCTCCTTCCTGTGTTAGGACCAAGGTGCTCACAGGGGTGCTTGTTCTCTTCAGGGTCAGGACCTACCTGTTCAATGCCACCTGGGGCCGGGAAAGGGGATTCTGTCTCATTCTGGAGTTCAGTTTTGGGAAGTCTCCAGTCTCCAGATGCTATCTGCTATGCCCAATATCAGCTTTATCAAGGATGAGGGTCATATTTATTTCTCACATGGTTCACAACTCAGTAAGAAAGATAATAGTGATTTTGAGGGTCTTCTCAAAGAACCTTCCAATACCACTGAATAATTTAATTCAAGTTTACAATAATTTAATAGATAGGTTTATTGGCATAGACTGAAAAAATGATGCTTCTTTCATGCTGGTAGGAAAAAGGATCATGAAATAGAAAGTACCCCATGCTTCTGTTTTTATTTAAAATATATATTGTTATGTAGATGCAGTGTGTTAATAGAAAAAAATTCTGAAATGGCAACATAAACGTTTAATGGTAGTTATCTTGAGGCAATAGGATAATGGGTAGTTTTTAATATTCTTCTTTTAGATTATGTGTATTTTAAGACTACAATAAAAGTATATTCATATTTTATTAATAAAAATACTAAAGGCATTTATTTGCTTAAGAATGCCATTTTCAGGATTATCAAGAACAAGGGTGTGGTGGTCTCAGGGGTAGAGTGTGTGCTTAGAATACCTGGGGCCCTGGGTTCAAACCCCAGCAACCCCCCCAACAAAATTATGAAAAACACAAATGTCACACAATTACTTTTTCAAGAGTTTGGTGCTAGGATTGCTAGTTCAAATCAGAAGTAACATTGATTTGGCAGGGGACCATCCGGTGTCATTGGTTTTAAATGGACAAGTTTCCACAGGCTGTAAATCCTGTGAGTTTCAAATCTGACAATGCTGTATGCTCAGTATGTGTTCAATAAAAAGCAGTGACTAATGAACAGAGGACATGAGAGTGTAGGACTGTCCAGCTGGAAGGGTCTCAGAGCTGTCTGGCCTGCTGGTGGGAAGGAGGGAAACCCAGGCCCACTCCACCCTGGGCTTCCCCATGAGCAGGCAATGGTGATCAAATGACCTCTTTCTCCTTCTTCCAGTTCATATCTCTGGTGCATCCCCCACTCCAAGGAGCCACCAAGCATTCTTCAGCTTTGGCAGGACAAATGACACCTTCCACCCATCTCCCCTCTAGCTGGTGGACTCTCAGTGACTTTCAGAACCACCCAGCTGATGACAGAACCTGACACCCAACCCTCAGCTCCATCCCAGACGCTTTTTCTCAGTCTTCCACATAAGCAAATCACTGACCTTGGCCTCAAGCAACTACTTAGGACAGTAAAGGACAGGGGCTGTTCACCTGCCTTCCAGGAGTTTATAGTCGAGACTTATTCTGATGTGACAGAAAATGATAAAATCACAAACTTCAGGGAAAAAAAGCAAAGTATAGAGATCCAACAGAGGAAAAGAGACTAATCATAATTGGAAGAATCTGGAAACTCAGCACTCAACCTGCTATAATGAAATAAGCTGTATGTATAAATAAAAGCTGAGCACATCATGTTAATCAGGTTTTCATCACTGTGACCAAGATACCTGATAAGAACAACTTAGAGGAACTTTTTTATTTTGAGCTCATGGTTTCCGAGGTTCAGAATAGGGCCCACCTACTCCATTGCTCTGGGTCCAAGGAGAGGTGGAGTATCCCGGCAGAAGTGCATGTGGGAGGAAAGCAGCTCACCTCATGGGAGCCAGGAAGCAGAGAGGGAGGAGCCAGGGGCACAATGATCCTGAAGGGCACAACACTCCAGCCATGCCTCACCTGCCCATAGGTACCACCCAGCACTTAGTCCTTTCAAATTATTAATCCATGGTATGCATTAATCCACTTGTGAGGTTATAGCTCTCATAATGTGATCATTTCACCTTTGAACAGTCTTGAATTGACACAGGATCTTTTGGGAATACCCCAAATCCAAACCATAACACACAAAATAAGGGATTCTCTTAGTGTTCATGGAATAAATGAGCGAATGAACATTCAAAAGAATAAATGTATTGTGTTCAAACAATTTACAAAATAAACCATTCATAAATTACTTAATTCCAAATTACATTGATTTTAATTGTAATCATTTATATGCTCCCTGACTTATGGTGGGGTTACATCATGATAAATCTTCAATAGCTGAATATATTGTAAGTCTATGTTGATTAGGTTTTTATTGCTAGGACAAAATACCTGAGAAAAGTAACTTAGGCAGAAAGGTTTATGTTGGCGCATCATTTCAGTTCAGCAGGCATGAAGACAGAAACATGGCAGAAGGGTGTGGAGGAAAAAGGCTGCTGAGCTCCTGGCAGTCAGGAATCAGGGAGTGGGTGTGAGCAGAGAGGGAACGTGGGCAAGATAAACCCTTCCCATGCATTCCGCCTGTAACCTGCTTCCTCCAACCAGACCTGCAGCTCCCACCACCTTCGGATAATGCCCTCAAACAGAAATCCCTCCATTGATGAGGTAGAGCCCTCATGATCCAATCACTTCCCCAAATCCCCATCTCTTTTGCTGCATTGGGGATCAAGTTTTTAACACATGAGTCTTTGGGGGACATTCCAGCTCCAAAGTATAATGAAGTCAAAATGCATTTAATACACCAACCCTACCAAACACCCCAGCGAGCAGCACGGCACACTGTGTAGTTTGAGGGGTTTCCCCTCCTGATCCTGGTGCTGACTGGCAGTTGTGGTTTGAGAAAGAGTCACATGGTGCTGCCCATTGCTAGTCCATGAAAAGATCAAGATGGAGAAATGGAACCATTATAAGTTAGGGACCATCTTCAGACCTTTTTATGTGATGATGAGCTACCATAGCATCGATCAGACCCTGCACTGCTGTCCACACATGATCTTACTTGATTTCCTCAACAAATAAAAAACCAGTTACAGCTAAGGTTTTATGAACTAGGCAATTATCCGAGTGGCTTGCACACATTATCTGATTGAATTCCCAAAGCATCCCTTGAAATAGGTCTCATAGTCTATTACTTAAGAGAGAAGGAGGAAGAAAGGGGCCAGTGGGGGCACCTACACCACCAGCTCCTAGGGCAGCAAGCCTTTGGAAGGACTGATGGAACCCTGGGTCATCTGATGGAGGGCATTCGAGGTGCTGTGCTGCATGCTCTGGAGGCTGGACACGCAGATAGCGGGCACCCATGACTATTACCCTCCAGGGACTTGCAGAGGGCACCGAGGCTCAAGCACAAACAGCAGGGTTTTATGGAGCCCGAGGGCAGGAAGGCTACGTGCACCTAGGGTATGATGGGACTTCAGGAATGTGGATTTGACTTAAGATCAGCAAAAATCTCTGTAGCTGCCTCTAGGAACAGAGGAGAAGTCATAATCCAGATTGTGTGGTAAAATGTCCTCATGATTCAGAGAAGGTCTGACATTTCATTTGAAGTTACCAGGAAGGGCAGGGGAAACAAGTGTCCACACTGCTCTCATGCTACACAGTGGGACTACAAAGGCTTGCTTAAGACCTGCTTGGGTGGCCCAGCCAAGCTCCCAAAAGTGTCCCAATCAGTTATACAAAGAAGTGAGCTGGGAGTTACCTATAGCAGCTGGGATCTCCTTTCCTCATGCCACTTGGGCCAGTTCTAAAATGCTTTTCCAGTGCTGGTGGACTTTGTGAGGTTGGCACTGCATGATGACCCTGCACCCAAGAGGGCCTTGGTATTGGCCTAGAAGAGTTCTGCAGCTTCCAAGTTGCCAATCATATGTCCTTTTAGTCACTTGACCATTAAAAGCAAGATTACCTATTGAGTATTTCTGCAGTTCTAGTTCCTTTAGGATGTGATGCGGTGTCTTGAATGTCAAGGCAGATAGATAGGGTTAGATCATGCTGGTACAGGATGATCTGATCACTTATTGACCACTATCATTATATAAGGGAATGATGGACCCAGCCACATACACAGAGAGAAACATGCCTCCATGTTTCCAGAGAAAGCACAGGAGAAGAGATGAAAAGGAGGAGAGGGAAAAATAGAAATGACAATTAGGAATCAGTGGAGTACAAAGTGTAGTGAGAGGCTTATGAGTAACCTGGTGTCTTGATTTGCTAGGGCTGCTGAAACTAGGGCTATGGTTGGGGAGGCTGAGAAATTGTGCTGTCATGGTTCTGGAGGTTGGAAGTTGGAGGTCAAAAGTGAGCATGCTTAAGGAACAGAGCAGACACTTCACAGAAGAAACACAGTCGATCAACAAATGTATGAAAAAATGTTCAACATTTCTAGCAATTAGAGACTTGCATATCAAAATTACACTGAGATTCCATATCACTCCTGTCAGAATGCCAGTTAAAAAGAATACAAGTAACAATAAGTGCTGGTGAGGATGTGGGGAAAAAGGTTCACTCCTACATTGCTGGTGGGACTGCAAATTGGTGCAACCACTATGGAAAGCACTATGGAGATTCCTCAGAAAACTTGGAATGGGACCACCATTTGACCCACTTATCCCACTCCTCAGTATAAACCCAAAGGACTTAAAATCAAAATACTAGAGTGACACAGCCACAGCAACATTTACAGAAACTTCTATGTGCCTTTAAACAGATGAATGGATAAAGAAAATGTGGTCCATATACACAGTGGAATACTATTCAGCATAAAGAAAAATGAAATTATGACATTTGCCCATAAATGGATGGAACTGGAGACTATCATGCTAAGTGAAATAAGCCAGTCCCAAAGGACTAAATGTTGAATGTTCTCTCTGATATGCAGATGTTAACACATAATAAGGGGGTGAGGAATAGAAGCTCATTGGATTAGACAAAGGGGAATGAAGGAAGGGAGGGAGGATGGGAATAGGAAAGACAGTAGAATGAGTTGGACATAAATTTTTTATGTTCATATATGAATACCCAACCTGTGAAACTCCACATCATGTACAACCACAATTATGGGAAGTTGTACTCCATGCATGTCAATATATACTCTACTGTCATGTATATCTAAAAGGACAAATAAAAAAAAAGGAAGGAAGAAAGAAAGAGTAGAAAAACAAAAGAAGAAAAAAAGTGAGTGTTCTTGGTTCCTGTTACAGTTGTAAGAAAGAATCTGCTCCATGTCTCCTTCCTGGCTGGTGGTCATTGGTCATCTTTGGGGTTCCCTTGGCTTGCAGATACACCACCACGATGGCTGCCTTCATCTTTGCATAGTGTTGTGTGTGTGTGTGTGTGTGTGTCTATATCCAAACTTCCCCTTCCTATCAGGATTGCAGCCATGTTGGATTAGGGCCCAGGCTACACCTGCCCAACCTCATCCTCACTGACGACATCTGCAATGACCACTATTTATATTAGCTTTTCAGCAACTCTAATTCTTCAAAAGTTTATAATGGCGTATTCCTAGAAAATTCTGTAGTGATCAGAATGTTAAGAATAGTATTTTTAACTACCAAGAAGTCAAGAAAATTTTGAGGTACTGTGTCTCCAAAAGTGAATGAATACAGTTTTTTTTTTTCTCATGCATAAAAGATAAGAAATTAGCTGGACACAGTGGTGTATGCCTGCATTCCCAGCTTCTGAGGGGACTGAGGCAGGAGGATTGCAAGTTCAAGGCTACCCTGGTCAATTTGGCAAGACCTTTTTTCCTTCATATTGGCCTGAGGTATAGCTCAGTGGTACAGCACCAGGCCCTGGGATCAATCTCCAGTACTACAAAAGAATAAGAAAAAAGAAAAAAAAAGAAAGAAAAAGGAAAAAGAAATGAGAAAAAAAAAAAAAGAAAGAAAGAAATTAAAGAAAGAAACAGGTAGATTTTTCTTAATTTTTATTTATTTTTAACTTTTTTTTTTTAAATACTTACTGGCCACAAAGAACTAGAAAACAGCCAAACAAATGAAAACTAGCAAAAACTCACTATCTTGGAGGTTTTTCTCATGGTAAGGACAGTTCCTACCCTTTGGCTCAATCCCACAGCATCCCACAAGGAGCACGGGGCATTCAAGAGTTCCGCGGCCACCCTGGCTCGAGAGCCTCTGCGGTCCTGTGAGTAGCTGTCCTCGGAGGGGACAGACACACACCCCTCAGTCTGCTTCTCAAGCCAGTCACTGCAATGAGTCTGCCCTTCTCCCCTTATTTCCGACGTTCCAGCCACACCAGATGTTGACTTGTGTTCCCCAGAGTTCATATGCTGAAGTCCTAACCCGAGTACCTGGGAACAGGACCTTGATCTTGGGCTCTCAGTTTCAGAAGTCTCAGTCCAGGGTTGACCAGCTCCATTGCTGGGCCTGAAGGGCGGCAGAACCTCATGGCAGCCCAGCCTGGTGGAGGAAAGCGGCTCAGCTCAGGTCCTCCAGAAGCATGAAGAAGAAGAGAAGGGTTGGGGCCGGGATAAGACACACCCTTCCAGGGTGTGCCCCCAGCGGCCTCCGTCCTCCAAATCCCACCTTCCAATAAAACATTCAAACTGTTAATCCTTCAAATAGATCATCACACCGACGAGCCAGAGCCCCAGAGCCATCAGCTCCTACAGCCCCACCTCTGGACATGGCTGCTTTGGGAACCGAGTCTTTATCACAAGAGCTTTTGTGGGCACATCCCACTTTCCAGTCATCACAATAAGTATTTTGATTACATACTTCAAAGTATCACAGCAATTATCTCTAACGGGAGAGCCTTGAGGTCTAATTTATGAGGCATATTATTTTAATTTTAATAATAAGCATGTACTACTTTGGGGCCTTTATCTCCCCATCTGGACCCTGTACCAGTTGTGAACATGACTAAACATCAGTGCAGACAGAGCCATGCCAAGGTTGTCCATGGTTTGCCTCCAAAGGCCCTTGTGCTGGAGGCTTGGTCCTTATGTGACAATGTTGGAAGGGGGGATCTTTAAGAGGTGGAGCCTAGGGGGAGGCGTTTAGGTTATGGAGGATGCTGCCCTTGGAAGTAAACCTCCCAAATATTGAAACTTTTTTTTACGTGCAAACATTTCAACATTTTCTCAATTTGCTGTTTTTCTTAGAATCATCATATATTCCCAGCTTTCTTAGATTCACCCAAATGAATTTGACCCTATGGGTTTCCTTCCTTCTTCCTTTTTTTTTTTTTTTTTTTTTTTTTTTGGGATGGAAAGTCCTAAAGTGACTATGAAATAGTACTTGTGCAGGCGAATGCCTTTAACAGTTCAACATAGGTCTGTGAACTTCTGTTTCAAATTCCCCTAGAACTTCTCTGGTGTCTCAATTCTGCTGTCACCTAGATTCTCCAGGTGGCCAGGCACCTCCCTGTCACTGCTTCTGTGCCTGCTTTCAGCAAACTCTAACCTTTCTTAATTGTTGCTTCTAATGTGCCATGAAATAGGGAATCAGAAAACCAAGCTTGCAACAACATTTTCTGGAAGAAGCAAGAGTTAAGCTTCCTGAGAGGCTTCCCTGTGAGCCGCGTACAGAAATGCGCTTTGGATCATGTGCATTTATTTGACAAATAAACTATAAACTGGGCACAAGTATGTTGGCTACCAGAGGTCCAGTCAGCTAGTTATCAGTTTCTGATCTGTTTTTCTGTCCATCAGGCTTTGAGCTCTGAAGGCAGAGCTTTCCGGTAAAGATACAAAATAGCTCTAATTTCTTGTGCACCTACTATGTGCAGGGCATCACCACTCCTCTCCTCCCCTCCACAGAGACACAACACAGCACAGAGTGCATTCAGTAGAGTGCCTGGCATGTAATCTCCAGCTCAAATGTTTGTGAAATGAAAAACTTGAATCATGCTTGTCACTGCATGCGTCTCCCTGCAACGCTGCAATAAAAGGGCAGGGCATTCACTGCCGATTCTCGGGAACAGAAACCACTAACAAATGTATCTTGTTAGTCTGCTGTCAGGAGCAAGATTTTTATCAGGAATGTTGTATTTCTGAAGACACCAGAATAATTTCCTCCTAATAAATTTCCATCTTATTCAGAGAAGCGGGGATTCTGCCAGGAGCTCAGAGCCTCCTGGGGGTAGGGCTCCGGCAGCTTTGTACTTCTGGATTAGATGTGCGTGCACGTTCACGCAGGGCCAGGGTGAACCCGGCCCATACAGGCACCCTGGGCATTAAACAGGAGCGTGATGACGCTCCCAGCTTGGGCACAGGTTCCAAGCGCCTTTTTAAAGGACCCGAAACGTGGTGCTAATGGGCTTTCTTCCCTGCTGGCACCAGAGGAAGTGCGCTTGCCTGCCTGTTTCTTCTTGCAAAGGGGAAAGGTGATTTTTTTTTTCTTGTATCAATTTCAGATTTGATTCCTGGAAGTCTGAAATAGTGTTAATATTACATGTTTAAAAAAATTTTTTTTTCATTTGTAGGTTTTCTCATAAATTCTCTATTTTCTCTAGTACCCGTTCCAAAACTCACCCAGGGAGGGAATTTCTGAAGGTCTTTGTGGTTCCTGGGAAGGGGATGGATGCGAGGGGTTTGATTGTTAAACATGGATGGTATTTCTTTAAATAGATAATAACAAGCTCGGGCTCTTCCTTCTTTCCTCTGCTCGCTGTCTCTCCCCGGTTCTTTCACAAACAGAAGGACAGTCTTGCCAGCCTTTTCCTTTTTTTTTTTTTTTTTTAACAGAACAATGTTCTACTTTTTTACCGATCCCCAACTATATTTAAACTCTAAATTCTTTTCTCTACCCCCCAGGGATCACCAGGCAGGCTCTTCTGAACAACAGCTAATGAAATGAAAAGAAATGGTGTGGATTATTTTTTTTTCCACAAAGAAATACCATCTCAGTCTGCAAACGAATTCCATTTGTGATTTAGAGGGGCACGGCACCTGCCCCCAGAACTTCCCCGGGGAGAGGATGAATGGCCATCTCAATATTGCATAAAAATTAGTTATCAGGCCACAAATTATTGGACCCTATTAGGGATTTCTTTTAAGTAAATTAAGGTTATATATCACAACCTTCCAAGAGGCTTGGATGTTTTGAATCTTCCAAATGAAGAGAACATTTAAGGTTTCCTGACATCGAATCCTGAATATGATTACAAGACAGGACTTGGTTGTTACAAACCCATTGTATCTTTGGTGGAAGTCTCACTTTAAAAACAAAATAGACACGAGAGGATGGATCTTATAATTGAAGGATTTTCAGCAAAGAAAAGGGATCAACCAGTTTGCAAATCATACTTTGTAAGCCCACCAGTTCTCAGTCCATCAGACCAGCAGGAAATTCAAGAGAAGGAGCTATTGTGTGTTTGCATGCTTGCATGTGTTCGTGTGTGTGTGTGTGTGTGTGTGTGTGTGTGTGTATTTCAAGCCACGCTAGGGCAGTTTAGATTTCCTCCAGCTAGACATAACTGTTTATGTTCCACATCTTTATTTCTTCAGTAATCAGGTTTAAGCCAAATTTTATTGTGTTTTCTACATCTTTCAAGTAGTCAGTTGATATTAAACTCTAGCGTTGGTGGAATATTGAGGAAATCTATACATTACCATCCAGCACAGAAATAACACATTTTACATTTTATCTTAATTTCATAAAAATTTTAGCCATGTCTAAGAGGAAAGGCTGCTTTCCCAGGGCAAGTGGCAAACCGTCAGGATGTTCCTGCCCTCTGTCATGACTCCCCTCCAGGATCATCCTTTCTGCCTTCCCCTGTCCCAGTGGGGCACCGTCCCCATTCTTCTATTGAGACATTCATGGAGGAACGTGCCCCTCTGCTGATGGGTTGAGTTTCGGATTCTGAAAGGAAGATGCTCTACAGCTGCTCACCTCTTGGAATGATTTTTTTTTTTTTAAGGAAGGAGAGAGGAGGTGAATGTGCCTAAGGTGCTCTTGTCCTGTCTTCGCCCCCATCCTACCACCTCACCCACCTAAAAGTCTGCCCCGCACGTACTGCTGCCCCAGTCCTCCCTGGACGTGAAAGAAGAGCCTGGGCTGGAAGCAGCGATGATTGCGTCCTACCTCCAGATCTGCCACCAACAGACAAGGCTAAGCTACCCAATGCTCAGTCCTGTGTGCTTCTGGGTTTCACCCTGACCGTGTTCTGTGAAGCAGATGCAGCTGGTCTTCAGCACCTGCAGGGGAGGGGTGCCAGGACCCCACAACCAAATTCTGCAGATGCTCAAGTCATTATATAAAATGACATAGCATTTGCATTTTGCCCACAAAGATACCCCGGAATACTTTAAATCACCTCTAGGTTGCTTATATTACATAATGTAACACAAAAGCTCTGTAAATAGTTGTTACACTGTATAACTTAAGGGACCATGACAAAGAAAAAGCTCTGTACATTCAGTGCAGATGAAAAACTTTGGCACATATTTTCAATGCAAGGTTGGTTGAGTCAGTGGATGTAGACTCCACACACAGAGAGGGCCGGTAGGAATAGCCCCACTTCAGATTGTGAAAATAAGATTTAGAGATATTAAATTATTTGCCCAATAGAGGAACTGGGATTTGAACTTAGATCTCAGTCCTAGTTTCTTTGTCTGTTGGATGAGAGGAGTGAGTGGCTTTTCAGTTTCTTCCAGCTGTACTATATTATGGTAGTGTGCGTCTCTCTCCCTCCTCGGCATGACAAATTTTAAAAAGGAAGCCCGAACACTTGCCCTTATCTGTGCATGTGGGTGCAGCTTCATGCTGAGGCTGGGCAGGAGGACTCCACGTGGGTATAATTCAAGCATGTTAACACAAGTCCTAAACAAAATGTAACTTAAACAATTTTTCCGCATTCCCAACAGCAAAATATTAAGGGTGGGATTCCAGGAATTTTTTGTTCCTAATTTATGCCTGCCTGCTAAAAATGCATACTACTCTTTAGAAATGTTGCTTTCCCAAAAGTTCTGTTACAGAATTGGGTGCAGTATTTATTCATTTTGCTAAAAAGAGCCTTTCTATACTTAGAAAAAATAAAATCTGGAAAATCATATAGTGAGTTAGCACCATTATCTTCGGGGGGTCAGGGGCTGTAGTCACATCTGAGATTTTCATGAATTTATGCGACTTTTGTAAAAAGAAAAATAAAGAACAATAAACTAAGCAATTAAAAAAACAAATAAAACTCACCCTATGCCATCTAAAATCCCTACTGTCTCTACCTGAGGAAGGGAACTGGGGGAGGGGCAGGCTGAGAGCCAGGCAGGGGAGAGAGATCCTTGAGATTGAACCTGAGTGGCAGGGATTTCCAGTGTGTGTAGCTGAGGATTGTGAAGATGGAGACAGTCTTGTTGAGGTTTCTTCCAGGAGTTTTTCTCCAGAGGACGTTTTTCCAGGGCAACTGATGGCCTGGGAATGGGATGACAGAGCCTGCACCTTCTTTTGATGGCATTCTATGGCCTCACTGTCCCTTCTCCAGAATTCTGAAATCCAACAGGCTCTGCAAATTGGAAACTTTCTGCAAAACTCATTTGTCTGTAAAACTTAACCTTTTACCAACTGTCTTCGCCCACGTAGTGTGATAACCAATATGTTTCCTTCAGAAGCAATAAGGCTGAGTTACCATATACAATGAGTTACCTTTCTGAAATTGAAGTAATTCTGAATTCCCAAAATGTGTGTGAACCTTGCATCTTGACTGGGGGCAGGTGGCCTGTACTAACTCCAGACCCAGCACTATTTAATACTTACGAGGGGTCCTAGCTCCATCCTGGACATGCGTAGCTCTCTCTCCCTGCACCCCTAAACTTTCCAGCTGGGGTTGTTCCTCGCGACCTGCATCACATGGATTTGTTGGGGAGCATAGAAACAGTCTCAGGAGGATAAGACTAAGAAGCTCTGTGAAGACAGCAAAATTCTAAAGCAAGTGAAAAATAATTACCAAATGAAAAAGGACCTTCTCCCCACTCTTTGCCCAGAAAATAGCCCTGCGTTTCAAATTGCAGGCGCCCCAGCAGGTTTCCATCTCTTGTAACTTTTCTCTTATTGGTGACACCTCCATGGATCTGGTATGCTAAGGGGATGGCAGAATTGGGCATATTTTTATAGATAGGTGATCCCACATCCATAAGCTTTCCAGAAGATTCCATTCACTAGGATGCCAGGAAACATATCAAGACATCACTTTGGGCATCCTAACTTGGGCAAATGAATCTTTTTTATCAAATATTTACTTTTTCCCATTGCAACACATGTCATGTGGGAGAAGGATGCAGCTGGGGTGATCGGCCAGGACAGGCTGCTCAGGGAGAGATAGGCAGGTAATCACCTTGTAGTCAAAACTTCTAGAAGAAACCAAGTTACCAAATTCTTGGGCATTTTGTCCTGTCAGATCACAAACTCATCATAGCCACTTTCAGTCTCAAGTACAGACAGGGCCAGGACTGGCCCATTCCCCACCCTTATGGTCCGTGCTTCTGTGAATCAGGACAGATTTCTTTCTGTCATAAGCAAAGACCAGCTCAAATTATTAAAATCAGCCGAGGATTTCAGAAAAAATTCATGCATTGATTCTTGAGAGCTAATTGCTTTTGTCTTGTCTTCTGCATGAATACCAAACTCTGAAAAGGAAAAAAAAGTGTGTGTGTGTGGGGGGGGAGAAACACATGACAATGACTCATTAGCTCCACCTAATCTCTCCAAGGTTGTCAATGTCTTCTTCTGACTTAGAATCTGTGAGTTCCAGTGCTTAGCTCAGATGTAATGGATCAGTGTATAGCTCAAGGTCAGTACATAGCTCAAGGTCAGTGCTTCGTTCCAGCATATGCAAGTGTGCAATTGTGGGGAGGGAATACTGAGAGAGGCGAGAGAAGACCACTGTGGTATCTTTGGAGAAAGAGGACCTAAGGAGAGAGGGTGAGTTCAGGGATAAGGACATCAGAAAGGACAGGGATAAATCTGGCTCTGAAACCTAACGCTGTGTGGCCTGGAGCTGGTCACTCAAACACTCTGAGCCCCTTTTTCATGTTCAAGATGAAGATATTTGTATTTGCCCTGTCAATATGAGGATTGAATGGGTATGTATGTAAAGAGTTGAACAAAGCATCAGGCATATCAGAACTCTATAGACGACTACTTTATTATTCCTGTTAATATCCAAACTTACCTCCTCCCCTTTCCCTATCTTCCTCTATTTTGAAGATTAAAGAAAGGGCAACTCATAGTTTCAGGCTGACCTTTGTGGCTAAGCAAAGCTCTCTCTCCACCATTCTTGCAAAAAACCTCACAATTAAAAACTAAAATAAAACATTCACTCTTTGGATTTTTATTTTAGCCAACCCACAAAATTTTTTATCCGCCTTTGCCGTTCGGAAACCCCGCAGCTGACGGCAGGGAAGGCAGAAGAGCAGCCTTCAGATGTCTTGGATCCTTGAATTTTCCGCTGCTTATTAAAATTCCATCTCGCTCATAGCCTGATCCCATAGGCCCACCACTACAAAGCCTCCAGAGCAGAGCCTTTTCGGGTTTTATTCATTTATTCATCAAACATTTATTGAGTATCTCCTACAAACCAGGCACCGCACCAGGCTCTGCCGTGGCCTGATGGGAAAGGTAGCCTTTCTTTCCTTGATCTTACCGTTTTCATGGTAGTCAGACACACGCACAAATAATTATGACACAAGGAAGGGAATGCAATTGAGAGGCTTATCTCGGATTAGAGAGGGGAGAACAGGTAGATCCAGGTGGGTGTGGGAGGGGCAGCAGAAAAGAAACTTCCAGGAAGGAGTCTGCACACCACTCAGAGAGGCAAGACTTTCCAAAAGCCTTCCCCTCCTTTAAGAAGACTCCAACAATGCAGACCTGGACTGGCGGGCTCTCTTGTTACCATGCCTCATGGTTAGCGCACATCTCCTCCCCATCCTCAGCACTGCTGTCTCTCGAGCATCTGAGAACAACACCTGCACATAGGAGATGCTTCCGCGGCCGATGCTTCCCCCACCCTGACCAGGTTCCTACGTTGACCTCCCAACCCCCAGCATCTCACAAAGTGGCTAGATTTGGAAATGTGGCCTTTCAAGAGTTAAAAGAAAATCTTACGGTGTGTCCTAATCCAATATAACTGGCATCCTCATTAAAAGAGATAGGAACACAGACACTCACAGAGGGACAACCACGTTGAGGACCCAGGGAGGGGACAACAGCTGCAAGCCAAGGAGAGAGGCCTTGGAAGGAGCCAGCCCTTCTCACACTGTGATCTCCTTTTCCAGCCTCCAGAATGAGGGGTCAATGTCTGCTGCTTAAAGCACCTGGGCTGTGGTACTTTGTCATGGAAGTTTTAGCAAACTGATGGATGCTTAAAATATATTGCTGAATCAGTGAATGCTGTCTGCGTCATGACCGGAGGCCAAAGGGTCCCCTTTCTATGCAACCAAGCCGTGACGTCCTAGCAGGTGCAGGCTTACATCCACTGGTAAACAGAAAGCTCAGGAAAGTGTGAGTTTGTTGTTCGGCATTAACTCGTCTCCAAAGGACAGATAGGCTGTTTTGTTTCTTTTAAAGTTTTGATCGGCTTTGGCCCAGGATTTAATTGGAGGTGATGATTAAAATGTGGAAGGAAGACAAACTCACATTCCCTGATCCTATCTCTTGTGTCTGTCACGGGGCCGGGAGCTTTCCAACAGCTATTGAGTTTATTACTCACTTATACTCTGTGACAGGTGTTCATGTCCACATTTTACAGATGGTAGCACTGGCCCTCAGGGAGTCTGGGCGACTTCTCCAGGGTCTGATACCACATCCAGTCTTGCACTTTAAAAAATTGGTATTTACACAGCATTTTTCTTTTCCTTGACTATTTTGTATCTGTTATCTCACTGGTTCTTCCCAGAAATCCTGTAATTCAAAAAAACCTAAGTTTTTCAATGGTGTGATTCCAAAAACCTCATGTTCTGTATGTTCACTTAATTTATAGTTAAAGTTTTCAATTCTGCTATAGAAAGTAGAAACTAGGTATAGGAGCATGTAGCTTATGAGGCATGTTAGACAAAAAGCAATAGGACTACACTCAGCCTTCTGTACTTGTGGGTGGCCCATCCATGGATTCCACCACTTGTGGATCAAAAATATTCAGAAAATAATGAACAGCTGTAGACCTTTTTCTTATCATTTCCCCCTAAACATTTCAGTATAATGACTGGTTATATAGTGCTGGCATTATGTCAATTGAGAGACGATTTCAAGCATAGGGAAGGTGTGCATAGGCTATATGCAACACCATGCCATTTCACATAAGGAACTCAGCATCTGTGGCTTTAGTAACCACGAGGATCCTGGAACGAATCCATCACAGATACGACAGAAGGCTGTTCATGAAACATATTAGGTGAACAGAAAAGTGTGTTTCCGGATGGGCAGCGATGCAAAGATCCACTCACAGAGCAATCACGCCAGCTGCAGGTTGTCCACTCCACACTCACCTGGGCAGCATCTGCTATGGTACCACTGTGGTTTCAAGTGTGCTCTGCCCAAGAGACACAGAAAACACCGCAGCAGATCGTGGGCTCTGACTGTCTATGCCTACCTCTTCTTCCGCCTGCCACCTGCCTCCCCGCGTCTCTGCAATTGAGCAAGGGCTGTCAGTTCCCGTTCCCCTTCATCTGCCATGTCCTGCACTAAAACCACTAGTGTAGACCTCAAACTCATGCCACCAGCAGGGAGGGCATGTGAAGGGATGGAAGGACAGAGGGAAAGGGGAGGGCACATGAAAACTGACTGACGGGCTCCTTAACCATGTGTGATAAGCCACTTCATCCCTTTTCCAATGCGTCCAGTGAACTTTTAAAACTGATCAGGTAAGTGGCTTTGAGTATCTTAATTTTGTCTGTGACCCTCCTGCTCTGTTTCCTCTGAGATAGCCCATCTGGGATTGTCCTCTGGACCACAGTCACATCCACACACACCACCTACCATGGTGTATCTGTCTAACTCTAAGTCCTCTGACATCATTATCCTGGGCTCTGTGCTTGTGGGTGACCCATAGAACATATATCTTCCTGAAGGAAGGATCTCCTCCTCTGCCAAAAATAACTCCCATGGAATTTTTGATTCCAGGCCACATCTGGTTTGGGATCTTCATTTACATCAAAGATCCATAAATTGAATCAATATTTAAGTATAGAGTGAAGTGTGTTGAAAAGTTGTCTGAATGGTGCAGGTCACTGCTCCATCTCTACAGCTCCGGAGCTCTGCTTTTGTGCACTCCTTCCCTAAAAGCCTCAGTGACTCTGTCTGAATCATGGAGTGATTTTTAGGATCTCTGTCTTCCTGCTTGGGGGCAGGAAGGGAGCAAATGAGACAAGAGCTACTTCATCTGCTGTGTTGACTCTGTGTGTGGTACTCTTCTGATACCCACAGCGGTGGACACCAGAACTATCCTGACTACAGAAAAGGAAACTGAGTCACAGACAGATTAGATGGCTTGCCCCACGTCTTACGGAATGGAGCTGTGAGATGGTCGACCTGAACCCCAACCTCAGGTGCACACAGGAAGTCCTTGGCTAGGACTATTGCTACTGTTAATTATCAAATGTGTCAAACACACACCTCAGCCCGCCTGCTCACATCTCACCTTATTAATATTAATTTTCCCTTCACTTACCACCTCTCCAATTTTCCTTCCATTTTGAATGTGGGGCAATTTCACTCTCCCTTTGCTTTTCTTCAGCTCATCTGTGCTCTTCATGTTTCCCCCACAAAAGGCCCACCTAAGGCCCCGTTAGGAAGAATTCTAGTGCCAGTTAATAGTGCTTTAGTCCGTCCTGTGACAGAAGCACTTCCTTGGCTGCTGTTGTTTCTGTGGACACATAGCTGTTCCGTTACATAAGGTTTGGCTGCAGCTTTAATTCTTGGAACAAAAGTAAAAAGCTCTTTATCTTGGGGATCCATTTTGAACCTCTCCCTTTATTTTTGGAAATGCAGAGAAGCCCAGCTCCTGCCGAATCTAGAAGCCAGGCCAGGGCTTCTCAGATGAGCCATGGCACCACCCTGCCTGGAAAGAATCCTGGGCAAGGAGACACAGGGCTCCGGGGAGACAGCAAAGCCAAGGAGGGGAGTGAAAGAGTGGAAGCTGGCCATGGGAAACTCCTGAAGGACGCTTCCATCTTAAAAGGGGTTTCCAAGACATTGCAGGGAACAATCGTAGAGAACAGGAGGCACATCTTCAGGGGTGGTCTTTAGAAGGGCCTGCCAGACTCATGATGCTCCCAGGGTCCTTAGCTTGGTTTCTTGCAAGAGAAAATAATCAAGATTGGAAAAGATGGGAAATCATATGCAAAGAAAAATCTGCCACACTGTGTGATAGATCCTGCTCCAATCTCAGACTGGAGAGGCCTACTTTTTTATTTTTTTCTCTGTACAATCATTTTTTTTCTTTAAACAATCATAGATACCTTTGTTTCTTTTGTACTTGGAAAGAACCTTAGAAATATAAATGAAACATCATATTTTTGCAGAAGGAAATAAATCCAGAGAGATCATGTGATTTACCCAAGGCTACTCAGCCAGGAAGGGGTGAGACCAAGGGTACAGGTCTCTCAGAGACTGGAAAGCTCTAGATCCAACTTACCAGAAAGGACCCACTCCCTGCCCCCAAAGATGACAAGTCTATTTCCTTTGATGCTTACACTAACTTCAGAGCAAATTGTTCCCTCTGCTTACAAAAGGAGACACCACACTACATTAGGTCCCCAGGAGGATGCACTAAGAATTCAGAAATCAAACACAGACAAACTCCCTCTCAACCACAGACTGAGGTCATGTGATCCACACTGGGGACATCATCCCCTCCAGCCCTGTGCTGTCCCAACCGCTGATCACTTTCCTATAGCCTTTTCCAGCTGGTTGGGCCTTTATTTTGTGGCACTTGGACAACCTGAAAGTGGGTGCTTTCTCCGATTTTGCTCCCTGGGTACATTTGCCTCCTGGGGTGTTTACTGTGTGGTCACAGCTTCTTACCTCTAAATCTTAGAGTGGGATCTTTCCAGAACTGAAGCTGGGATTACTGTCCCTGTTTAGACCCCACTATCTCCTCTTTGTTTCAGGAGAGTCCAGACTCCTCCCTTTCCCCTGTGAGGTAGAACAGGATCTGGTGCAAAGATCTCCGTCTGCAGGGTGCACCACAGCCAGTTTGGGGACGCATCTCTTCAGCCCTTAACGCCCTAATAATTCAAAGGTCTCAACTTAATGCACATTTCTGCTTCTTTAAAAAGAGAGAAGTAGCTTTCCATGCCTTTATTTCCCCCCAGTAAAATGGGGACAGTAGCACAGAAAGTAAATGAGAGGGCTTGACTGATGAATGTCACTGCACACTGGGCCAGTGCAGAAGAGCTGAGACGTGGAGCCTGCTCAGAAGGGTCAGGAGCTCACCATCATGCCCCTGGCTCCACCCTCCCTTGTATCAGGCATCAAGCTCCCTGTCTGCCCCGCTCCAGGTGTCCGGCCTGTTGATTCTGGATGGAGTCACCTCTATCCCAGACATTTATTCTCCCACTTCCTGTTTTCCATGTAGAGTGTCCTCTAAGTTTTTTGGCCTGACCTGAGTCTTGCTCATTCATGCTCATCGGATGCACATGTAATCTCTGGCTGACTGCACCCCACCCAGCCGGGGCAGCACTCTAGTCACATCCAGGTAACACCAGCATGCCAGTGTCAAGCTTAGAGTCACATCCGACACATGTGTTGAGAAATAGATTAAACTGAGGGGCTAACACTGACCTGGGCTTGTGTGCATCCTGGTCTCCAAGAAGTTTACAACCTCGACTAGTAACATCAAACTGGGTCCACATCCTGGGAAGAACCTGAGTTTGGAGCTAAATGGGATTGAGCTCAGACCCCAGGCAGCTCTTCACTGGGGCCTTGGACTAGTTACATAATCTCTCTGAGCTATTAGTTTTCTCATCTTTCAGGAGAAGGGGAGTCAGCCATTCTGCCTCTGATTATTATAAAGACATATATCCAGACAGTGACTTATATGTAAAATCAAAGCAGCTTTCACAATTGTCAAACCCTGTGGGGAAGGGTGCAAGGGGCGTTGTCCATCAATGGTTGAATAGTTGAGTCAAGTATGGTGCATCCCAAACAATGGAGCAGTGTTGAGCAGTAAAGAACACACCATGGAGACACCAACACAAATGGATCTTAAAGGCACCATGCTTGTGAAATATGCCAGAGGCATGCATGATTCTGTTTATATAAATGTAAACCAGTCCATAGCTACAAAAAGCAGATCAGTGACTCCCTGAAAAGAGGCCGGGGTGAAGGGAGGGATGAATTCTAGAGGAGTTTCAGGAGACCTTACAGGATGATGGACATGTTCCAAATCATGATTGTGGTGGTGGTTTAGTGGGTGTATGTCACTGTCAAAGCTCATCAAATTGCCCACTTTAAATGCATGTAGCTTACTTTAAAATAATGATTGCTCAATAAATTTGAAAAAAATAATAAAAAGATAATCTCATGATGTTCAGAAGCAGTTAATAGTAATGGGTGAGAGTCTTCCATTGCTTTGTGTTTTGTAGTAATTTTTATTTCAAATGTGTACACGAATTAACATTAAAACCTATTATATTAAGAAAGAACTATATGACATTACAGAAGAGCTATATAACATTATTTTCCAAAGCAATTTTTTTAAAAGTATATTTTTAGTTGCAGATGGACACGATGCCTTTATATATTTATTTTTATGTGATGCTGAGAATTGAATCCAGTGCCTCATACATGCTAGGCAAGCGCTCTACCACTAAGCCATACCCGCAGTCCCAAAGCAGTTGTTTGACATTTCTCCATGCAATCTTGAGAAAGCCCACTATGCTTTTAAATTTAGTTCAATAGTGCTTATATGTACACCACAATGCAATTAAAGCCTACATGTGTAGGCACGTTATGGAAATGTTTTATAAATGCTTTAGTTCATGACCAAAAGAGAAGAAAGAAAAAGAAAGAAGAAAGAAAGAAAGAAAGAAAGAAAGAAAGAAAGAAAGAAAGAAAGAAAGAAAGAAAGGAAGAAAGAAAGAAAGGAAGGAAGGAAGGAAGGGAGGGAGGGAGGGAGGGAAAGAAGGAAAAAGAGAGAGAGAGAGAGAGAGAAAAGAAAAGAGAAGAGAAGAGAAGAGGAGAAAAGAGAAAAGAAAAGAAAGATGGGAGGGAGGAGGGAGGGATGGATGGAGAGAGAGAGAGAGTAAAGCATGGATCAGTGCCTGCCTTGTTTGATGGTTATTGGGATAAATGCATCAAAGCTGGGTGTCTCCTGGCCGGCACAGGGGTGCACGCCTGTAATCCTGGCTACTTCGGAGGCCGAGGCAGAAGGATCACACATTTGAAGCTCAACAACTTACTGAGATCCTGCTTCAAATTTTAAAAAAATAAAAAGGTAAAGCACTAGAGGTTCAGTCCCCAGCACCTAAACAAACAAACTAACAATAATAAAGAAGAAGGAGAAGGAGGAGGAGGAGGAAGGAAACCTTCACAAAAGTGGCCCATCTTTACCGACCACGTCTCCCCATGGAACAGTTCAACTCATCTCACCTTTGGTTCCTCATACATACATGGATCTGAAGCATCACCTTCCTTTCAATGTGCCTGGAAAACACTTGCACCATTGCTTCCCGCTCAGGTTCCATTTTTTCTGAGTGTCTAGTGGTTGGGGTTTCCCTAAGGAGGACAAGGAGAAAAGAATTCACAGTGAGCGATAAATGGGGAAAGTGGGAGTGGGCACCATCTTTTATCTTAATACCAAATACCAAATTTCTGTCTCCCACAGCCCACTCTTGACCTCACTCAGCAATTTCATTCAGCTTTTCCATCATTATCTTAATAGGCATCTACCCACCACTTACCAAAATGCAGTAAGCGGGGTGATCATTTTTCTAAGGATAAAAATAACACCTCTATTCTCTCTGTTTTTCTCTCTTAAGGCTGATGATTGACTGCTATTTTAACTCTAGCTCTCTTTGGCTTTCTGGGACAGCTCAATGTTCTGACTTGTTCCGTAAAGGTTGGGGAGACAAGGAGTTAAATCGCCAACTAAAGAATCTGACCACCATAGACCTGGACTCCTGGTAGTTTAGTACAAACGAAGACACCGAGTTTCCTTTATCTTTAATTATATGTATAATTACTTCCAGTCCAGATAGATACAGACTCAGTATCTCAAGGAAGGCAGATTTTTTTTCCTCTCAATCCATCAGTATCACTGTCAGCACCATTTATTGTGTGCCAACTGTATGAAGCAACTCTGCTTTAAATATTGAGAGGTACACAAGAGACTTATTATAGATGCTATTCATGAGTCCTTTAACACCCTAACTTCAGAAACAACATCATTGGAATGCCTGATGTGCAGCAGGCAGCATGCCAGTTTTGGGGATATGAGGACTTACAGTGTGTGCATTTAGGAAATGTATTGTCCAGCATTTAGGAATGAGCAAGCCAGGAAAGGGCAGGTGCCATCACCATGATCACTTTTGTAGGACTGATTCATAAGAATGCTAGGATGTCAAGAAAGAAACAGGCAAGGCATGGGAGTGTCAGCCAACAAAAATTTAATGGACAATTACTCCATGTCAGGCATTACCTCTTGGGCTTTTCTCGCCAGTCAAATGGACTTTAAGGAAGACTTCCCAATCATCCGAAGTGATCCCACATTCTGAACTGAAACCTAACCATTTAATGATTTGAGGGCACATGAGAAAAGGGGCATCCATGAGTTGTAGCAAAGTCACTGCCGGCCATGTTGGCAATCTGTCTCCATGTTTGCGATTCTTTATATTGCCCACTTTCAAAGAAAACACAGGGCAGACATGTGTAGATGTTTGGTGATTGTTCTTTTCTGTGTCTTCCTAGAACACAGAAGGGCAAATTGCTTGCATTTGGATAGTAGAAGACTAAAAACTAAGCCAGAAGAGACTGAAAACAAAGGGTCAGGCAAAAGACAGGACAGGGTTATCTTTATCTGCACTGTTGGCATAGTCTGACTCTTGGAAAGGAGAATTCCAACTTTCCTTTCACCATGGCATAGCTTGCCAATCCTGTTTGCTGCCTTTGAGAGAGAAGGACTATCACATAATGACATTTAAGATCACATATCTGTAGATTTTTTTCTCTCTGTGACACAGACACTGAGGAATGTTGTCAATTTGGAACAAATGCCTCCTGAGCAGGGTCAAGTCCTTTTGCTACACGTCAGCTTGCTAACTAGGAGCACAGATTGAAATAAGATGAATTTATGTGAATTTGATTTTCATTGCTGTGACCAAAATACCCGACAAGAACAACTAAGAGGAGAAAAAGTTTATTATGGACTCCTAGCTTCAGAAGTTTCAATCCATGGTTGGCCAACTCCATTGTTCTGGGCCTAAAATGAGGCAGAACATCATGGTGGAATGGCATGGTGGAGGAGAGATTCTCAGCTCATGGCAGCCAAGAAAGAGGAAGTGGGGAGTGGGAAGAGGACCAGGGACAAGATATAATCCTCAAAGAAACACCCTCAGTGACCTATTTTCTCTATCGACTCCTCACCTGTTTATATTTACCACTCAGTAACTCATTTGAATTATTAATACATCAAATGGGTTAATCCACTAGTATGTTACTGTTCTTGTAATCTAATCCTTCTACCTCTGAAGATTCCTGCATTGCCACATGAGCTTTTCAGGGACACCTCATTTCAAACCATTATGAGATTATCAGTATTTAACTAGTTTATTCCAATGGAGTCATTTTAGAGTAACAATCATCTTTCCACCAAGACCTGAAGACACAAATATGGGCTTTGGGATCTATTTTGAAAGGAGAACAATGCAGTTTGTCTGGGGCTCATCCCTGCTACATTCTGGGATTTTCTCATTGGTCTGCCCATTTCATGCAGTCACAGATATGTCTTGTGATTTGGACATCATTCTCTCTGAGAAGACTTTGAGCATCTCTGTTATGATCATTACAACTGTTAATTTCATATTTGAACTCTCAGGGGGTGATTTTATTTCCCTTTACAAATTTGTGTGCTATCTTTGACCCCATATTGGACAAAAACAAGGAATCAAGATTATTCATTGAGTGCAAAAAGTGTTATTAGACTTGGTAATTGGGACATGGAGAGCTGGAGAAGGACATTTCAATACAGAATAGGGGATGTGAAAATTGGGGTATGAACCTGGAAAATCACAGAAAGCCTGAACTAGTCCCTGAACCTATGACGGTATTTGGGGCCTTTGTCCATATTGGCTTTTTTGAGGGGTGAAGGTGGGGGTCAAGATACCATTTCCAGTTCCAAATACCTATTTTTATTTTAATCTTTTAATACATGGTCTGAAGTGGTGGAAAGGATGCTTGGAAGGAAAAAAATATATAGGAAGGAAGGAAAGAAAAAGGGAAGATGAAGAAGATTGAAAGGTTGTGCTTGCAATTAAAAATTTGGATTCAAACCCTTCCTCTGATAATCCCCACCTGTGTACCTAACAGAATATTTTCCTTATTTTTCCAAACTTGAGGTCTCTCCTTCAGGGATGAGGAGAATATTATCTACTTCCCAAACTTTTAAGACGGAGACAATATAGAAAAAATATCTATATCAATGTCTCTCTCTATTAATCTATCTGTCCCTAGGACAGAACACTAACAAATGAAATGTCAATCAAATCACTGAAAACAGCCAAAATTCTCCCACCAAAGTAAAGGCTTGTGTAGCTTTTTCAGCTGTAGGCAGGCCCTTCCTCCAACCCCCTCCCATTACAGGTGGTACTTCCTGCTAACACAACACCCACATGCCCCACTACCCTTCATTTGAGCCCTGTCCCCTACTGTATTGAGAATTCCTCAATGGCAAGTGTCAGCCCATGGCCACTGATGACCCCTCAGACCTGGTATTGTCCCATACACGAAGACATCTTTGCCAATATTTATAAAATCAATTAATGAATGACATTTTGGTTAAGGGATACTCACATGTACCAGTTCCCAGATAAGGAATTTACAGATTTGAAGAGTGAAGCCATAGTTTTATGATTTGGGTTCCTCCAAAATCCATGTCAAAATATAATCCCTAATGCACTATTACTACAAGGTGGGATTTCATTCTTACCATTGGGGGAAAGAAAAAAAAAAAAAAGAAGTGAAACTTTTTTTGAAGTGCTGAGCCCTTGTGAATGGGATTAGTGTCCTTGTAAAGGGACTTTAGGGAGCTGGCTGACCCTTTTGCCCTTCTACCCTTTCTGCCTTGTGAGGACACAGCGAAAAGTTACCAGAACTAGAACAGAGAAGAGTCCATCCAGGCACTGACTCTTCCAGGACCTCCATCTTGGACTTCCCAGCCTCTAGAAATGTGAGTAATAAGTTCCCTTTCTTTGTAAATCATCCAGTCTCAGGTAATTTGTTATAACAGCACAAAGGCAAGTCCTAATCCCTTATTAAGGTCAATAAACACATTTTCCCCAATTAGTTTTGAATTTTATCACTTTCTATCAGCAATCATAATGATATAACAGAAATTATTTTTTTGTGTTTGTGAATATTTTAAAAGTAGTAAACTGATTTTTTTTAATATCTATCAAGGTGGTAGGGAGAAGTAAGTGAGAGCTGGGGACAGAGAATGGAAAAAAATAATATGAAAGAGAACTGAAAAGAATTGGGAGCTCGAACTGGTTCCAAATGCCTCACATTGAAGGCAGGAGCAAAATCAAGGTTTAATATTAATGTAATATTAATGGATAATTTGTACAGAGCCTTTTTCTTTGGTTTAGCTTTAAATGAAATAAATTCAATGGATCTTTCCACAGATATTACCGAGTGAGTAAAATTATAATTTAATAAGACTCATGATGTTTGATGAACTTTACAAGTGCATATACCCACAATCATCCCTCTCAAGCCATAGAACATCTTCATTTTCTCAGATTTCCTGCATGTCCCTCTTTGTGTCCCTTCTCACATTCTGCCCTAATCAATGGATCTTAATATTTTGAGCTCCACCGATTGTTCCTTAGAATCTGATGGAAGCTAGAAAGTTCTCTCTGGGGCAGTTCTCTGCCCCAGGAGACATGAGGATGGATTTTAGATTTTATGGGGCAGGGAACTGGAGACATGAGGATGGATTTTATGTTGATCTATCAAAATGTATAAATGCATTCTACTGTCATGTACAACTAATTAGAATAAATTTTAAAAATTTAAAGAATAAAAAGGTTGGAGATATGGCTTAGTGGTTAAGCAAAAAAAAATTGCACACAGTAAGGATTAACAACAATCATTAATAATAAAATAGAACAATTAAAACAAAGTAGTTTAATAAAAAAAAGAACCCAAGCAAGTTTTAATTATTTTATTTCCTCATTAAAATTCTTTCTTGAGCACTGACTGGGTACTTTGGAATAAGTGTTAGACAGTTGAAAAGAAAAATGACATTCTTCCCTCCTTGACCTTATGGCAAGGAGAAAATGCCTTCAACAAGAAAGTGACAAATTAAGATCAGATTTTGGATCATGATAAGTGCAGGAAAGGTGATATCTAGCCTGGGTACGATGATAAAGAAAGCACAAGAGCTATTTTATAGGTGCCCACGGAAGGTTCAAGGAGGACTCTGAGGTGGTGGTGGTTTAGTGATACCTGAGGATGAAAGGAAGGAAACCATGCCAAGAGATAGAGAAGAACCTTCTAGCAAAGATAAGCACAGTCTGATTTCTTCCTTATCTGAATTGCTTCCCCCTCCCCACACACTACCCACTCACAATCTCTTCTCCTAGAAGACAGAATGCTGATTCTACTCATTTATAAAGCTAGCCAATCACTAAACGAAAACTTATATTTTCATGAAACATTTGTTTTAGATATTACAAAGAGAATGGATATGTGTATATATTCACACACACACATATATAATTTATCTATTAGCAGTATAACAAGACGTCCCAAAATTCAGTGGTTTAAAATGTCAATAACAATTTTATTATTTCTCATGGTTTGTGTAGGGTAGACATTTAGGAACAGTTTGGTAAGAGAGTTCTGGCCAGAGTATATCATAAAATTTTACTTAGGCATGGCTATAACTGGAAAAGCAAGAGATGGCTGGATGTCTCCTTATTAATATGGGTTCATATGGTTAATACGTGCTATCTGTGGATAAGCTACTTTTGGTTTCTTCACAGCTTCTCATTCTCAGAGTAGTTGTGCTGCCTCCAAGGCACTGAGGCCTTCTAGAGTATTCTGGTAAGAAGACAGAAGCTAAGTTGCCTTTTATGCCCTAGTCTTGGAAGCCACTATTCATCAACCATTCCAAAGGTCTCATGAGGAAGAGATATATGCTTTACAGAAGAGTAGCAAGATTCTAGAAGAGCATATAGAATGAGAGACATTTTTTCAATCATCTTTGAAAAGCACAATCATCCTTGGGTAGTCTAGGGAGGTGAATAGAGAAGAAAGTTAGGGGAATCCAAGGACAGAAGGCATAGGAGCTGGCTCCAGGGAACACAGCTAGGAATATGTTCACTGAGGAGGTTCACGAAGAGAAGGAGAGAGTATTAGTTTGGATACATTCAGTATCAAAAAAGAAAATGAGAGAGGTGAGAGAGCAAACTCTTTGAACAATAGGAAGAATTTTCTTATATCACAGGAAACCACTTTTATTAAGTGTGAAGAAATACCATGATTCCATTGTATCTCATGGATGAAACCTTGGCCTCATGCCTGTTTATCAACTAGTAGCTAGCAGAGAGATGGAATGGATTGTTGTGATTGTTTTAGGGCATCCAGTATTGTGTAAGTCAAAGTGGAAAAAGGCATAATTTATAGAGAATCATTCAGCTAGTGAATTGAGGAACTTGATGAAATCAAACAATTGTGGAATTGACCTATAGAAGTAAGTTGGGAGGATGGGAGATGGTGATGGGCAGATGCTCTGTTAACTGCGGCAAGACTCAAGATGTGACTGTACCAGTAAGAAGGAAAGATGAGTGAGGAAAATGTTCATGGAGTTTAGAAGATTGAGAAACCAAGATACCAAGAGAAACATGATCCATGGTGACATTAAAGGCTCCCGAAATGAGATAGGAATAAAGATTGGAAAGAAGATGGAGGAAATCAGCAATTAAATGCTTTGCTATGAGGTCAATAACTTCAGTGTGTCAGAGATAAAGACTTAGATGACCCCCAGCGTATAAACTTGTGAGGAAAGGTGGGTGGACACCAACTTTCAAAGTCTTCCCTTCAATCCAGCCTGACACTCTACAGCAAGATTATAGATGTAAATCATCTAATTTTGTTAGCACCCTAATTAAGGTCTGCTAATGTTCCCCGATGCCACCAGGATAAAATATAAACTCCTTAAGGTGTCTTGCAAGACTCTTTAATGTGCAGTCTTTACCACCATTTCTATCTTCAGGAGGTTTCTCCAAACGCCTGTTCATATACTCTTCTTGAAAAAATATTTTTGACTCTGTACTCCCAAGGTAAATCTAGTTACATACTATTATATTAACTTCTTCTATGGTAAAACATGTACTAAGATATAAATGGAAAATGAAATAGATAAATTGTGTGTTTGTGAGCAGCTATAATATAGAGAGTGAAAAGAGACTTTTATTGGTGTGTATTAATTACACAGAATGGTGGATTTCATTATGCCACATACATACATACATACATACATAAAAACATATTTCTATCAATCTCACTCCTCATTACCTTCCTGCTCTCCCCTCCTTCCTCCCCTGGGTCTCTTTCCCCCCTAGAATGGTTTTCCTTCTACTCTCATTGAGTCCCATTTCCCCCCTATTTTTCCCTCTTAGTTTCCACATATGAGAAAAAACAAACAATATTTCTCTGAGTCTGACATATTTTGCTCAAAATTATGGCCTCCAATTCCATCTATCTCCCTGCAGATGACATAATTTTATTCTTCTTTATGGCCGGATAAAACTCCATTGTGTATATAGACCACATTTTCTTTATCCATTCATCTGTTGACAGACAACTAGGCTGATTCCATAACGTGGCTACTGTGAATTGTGCTGTAATAAACATGGTTATGCATGTATCTCTAAAGTATGCTGACTTTAATTCTTTTGGATAAATACTAAGGAATGGTATAGTTGGATCATATGGTAATTCTGTTTTTAGCTTTTTGAGGAAACTCCATACTAATTTTCATAGTGGTTGTCTAGTTTACATTCCCTCTGACAATGTATAAGAATCCCATTCCCCCTGCATCCTCGCCAGCATTTATTGTAATTTGTATTCTCGATGCTTGCCATTCTTTTTGGAGTGAAATGAAATCTCAGTGTAGTTTTGATTTGCATTTCCCTGATGGCTAAAGATGTTAAACATTTTTTTCATATTATTGTTGGTTGCTTATACTTCTTCTTTTCAGAAATGTCTTTTCAGTTCATTTGCCCATTTATTGATTTGGTTGTTTGTTATTTTAATGTTAAGGGATTTTTAAAAAATAAATTCTGGGTATTAATCCTCTGTTGGATGAGCAGCCAGAAAAGATTTGCTCCCATTCTGTAGCTCTTCCTTCACACTCTTAATTGTTTCCTTTGCTTTGCAGAAACTTTTCAATTTGATCCCATTCTATTTATTGATTATTTCTCTTATTTCTTGAGCTATAGGGATCTTGTTCAGGAACTCCTTGCCTGTGCTTATATGTTGAAGATTTGCACCCACTTTTTTCTTCTAGTAGCTACAAAGTTTTTGGTTTTAGATCCTTTTTGAGATGACATTCATACACAGTGAGAGAGGTAGGGATCTATTTTCTTTCTTCTACATAGGTTTATCCAGTTTTCCCAGAACCACTTGTTAAAGAAGCTGTCTTTTCTCCAATGCATGGTTTGGCACCTTTGTCAAGAATAAAATGACTCTAGCTTGGTGAGTTTGCCTTTGTCTTCTATTCTGTTTCATTGATCTGCTTTGTTTTTATGCCAGTACCATGCTGTTTTGTTAATATTGTTCTATAGTATAATTTGAAATTGAGTATTGTGATACCTTCAGAATTGCTCTTTTTTCTCAGGATTGCATTGCTATTCTGTTTTTTCTATCTTTCTTACTTTTTTCATTTTGTGCTTCCATACGAATTTTTAGGGGTTTGTTTTGTTTTGTTTTTGTTTTTTGTTCTGGGAATAATATCATTGGTATTTTGAAAGGGGATTCCTTTGAATCTGTAGATGGCTTTTGATAATATTTCCATTTTAGTAATATTAATAATTACTGTTCACAAACAGGGGAAGATTTTTATTTTCTCTATTTTAATAGAGAAATCCACTATGAGAGTTGGAGATTTCAATACCCACTTCTCAGTAATTAATAAAACACCAAGATAGAAAATTATTCTGTTCAAGTGTCCAGAAAACATAAGGTAGAACATATCCTAGGTCATTAAACAAACACACACACACACACACACACACACACCAAACTTTAAAGAATAGAAATTATTAGAGTGTATCCTCCAACAATGGTGCATTAGAACTAGAAATCAATAACAGAAATGAAACAGGTAAAATTCCAAACCCTTGAACACTAGACAACAAATTTCTAGATCCATAAGTCTAAGAGTAAATCACAATGGAAAAACTTTGAATACATAGGCGTGAATGAATATACAAGGCAGAAAATCAGTGGGATTCAGCTAAAACAATGTAGAGAGAGATATTAAGATATTAAATGTAGCTATTAGAAAGAGTATAGAACCTCAAATGAGTAATTTAATCTTTTATCTCGAGAAACTAGGAATAAAAGGTCAGAATAAACTCAGAGTTAGAAAGAAATGAAAAATAATGAAAATAAGAGCAGAAATCACTGAAATTAGAAACAAACATTAATGAAATAAATAAATACTTCTTCAAAAATAGCCATAAGGTTATTAAAACTTCAGGAAGTTTGACACAGAAAGGAAAGAAAACCAAAATCATCAGTGTCAGGTACACAACAGATTTTACACATTTTATAGACAACAAATAGATAATAAGAAAATGTTATAAACAATCATACATATATACATCTGACAACTTAGATAAAACAGAACAATTCCTTCAAGAACATAAATTACCAACAACTAAATCAATACGAAATAGATAATTTGAATATTCCTATAACCATTAAGGAAAATAAATGTGGTGTTTAAACAACCACTGAAAGAAAACTCTCCAAGCCCAAACAGTTTTACTATGGAATTAGTGAAAATGCTTAAAAAATAATGGACATCTCCTTCAGAAAAAGATGTAAAAAAATAATATTCAATTTGTTTTGTAAAATTTGTATTATGGGAACCAGACAAAGAAGGAGAGAAACAGGAACTACAAAACAATATTTCTCATGAATACAAACACTAGAATTCTAAACATAACATTAGCAAAGAGAACTCAGCTATATAAAAGAAGAATTATTCAAAATAATCAAGTAGAATTTACTCCAATTGTGTACCACTGCCTCAATATTTGAAAATATAATTATCCTAATGATCAAATTAACAAGCAAAAAGAAAAAAATCACATGATTCTGTCAATTGCTGCAGAAAACATATTGGAGAAAATGCAGTGTTCATTCATGGTCATGCTCTCAGAAAAGGTAGAAATACTGACAGAGCATCTTGAAGAAATGCTAACATTTTCTTAATGATGAAAACTGAATCATTTACTCTTAAGATAAAGAATGTGACAAGGATGTGTAGCTTTGCTTTCCTATTCAGCACAGTGTTAGGAGTCCTTGATAGTGGCATAAGAAAAAAAAAAGCAGATAGACTATAAAGGAATAAAGAAATGTTGCAATGTTCCTTCTTGCAAATTACATGATTATCTACATAGAAAACACCAAGGAGTCTATTGAAAATCTCCTAGAACTGATAGGTGAGATCAATCAGGTCTCAGGATAAAAGATAAACATATAAAACTTTTTATCTCTATACTATAAATAAACATGGAGTTGATGAAATTCAAAATGTGATGCCATCAATAGTTGATTTTTTAAAAAGAGAAAATGTACTGAAGAAAGATATTAAAGAACGAAATAGAAGTATACCATGTTCATGAATTGAAGAGTCAAAATCATAAAAAATGCTAAACTTCTCAAACTGATACATCTATTTAATATAATTTTTATCAAAACATAGAGGAGAAAAATTTTACTCTAAATTTTATATAGAAAAATTTACTCTAAAATTTATATAGAAAAACAAAGGACTAGAATTGCTGAAGCAATTTTGAAACACAAGAATGAAGAGAGAAGAATTAGACTATGCCATTTTAAAATTTACCAAATAAATACAATAATGAAGACTACCTAATAGATACATAGTTGATGGTAAAAATAGGCTTACACAAATATGGCCAATTTACTTGTAATGAAGGTGCAAAAATGAGCTAAAGGAATACAGATTTTTCAACAGATGGTCCTAAACCAAGTGAAAAAGCATAGGTAGTCATAAAATCTATCCTCCTCCCTAGGCACACATCTTATATAAAATTAAACTCAAAATTGATTATAAATGAAATGAACAACTATTAAACTCAGAAAAAATTAGGAGAAAATCTTCAGGATCTAGAGTTAGAAAAACAGTTCTTCAAATCGAGACCATAATTCATAAAGGAGAAATGAATGAATTTGACATCCTCACAATTGAAAACTTCCGCTCTGTGAAACACCCCATAGAGTGGATGAAAAGACCAGCAAACTCATGGAAGAATTTATTTGCAAACCCTGTACCTGACAAGGGAGTAGTCGCTAGAATACATAAAGTACTCTCAAAACTCAACCGTCAAAAATTATACAATCTAATTAGATCATGTGCAAAATGTAAGAAGAGACTTCACTGAAGAAGACACACAAATAGGAAAAAAGTGAAAGATGCTCAACATCATTACCAATCAGGGCAATGTGGGTTAAAATCATAGTGAATATCCTAAGTTAAAATAAAAAATATCAACAACACCAAATTACCAGCAAGCATGCAGAGAAACAGGATCACAGACACACTCCTGGTGAGATGTAAAAATGTGTAATTCCTCTAAAAATTGTTAAAACACAGAACACGGAGTACCATAGAAGGGAATACGTGCCCTCTTGGATATTTATCCAAGAGAAGTGAAAACTTGTGTTCACACAAAAACTTGAACATGGATGTTTATTGCAGCTTTATTTGCAATACTGCGGAACTGGCAACAACCCAGGTCCTCCCCACCGGTGAATGATAAAAGGCAGAGTGCTCCATTCCTATGAAGAAAATACTACTCAGCCATAAAAAGGCATGAACTTGCTGGTACACACAGAGAATTGCAGTGAGTGAAAGAAGTCAATCCCAAGAGGGTACACACTTTATGATTCCATTTGTACAACATCCTCGAAATGACTGAATTACACAAAAGGAGAACATATAAAGGGTTGTCAGAAGTTGTGGAAGGCGTGGTGGGAGGGAAGTGTGTATGCTTTCAAAAGGAAGCATGAGGGATCTCATACATGGCGATACGACAATTCACATCTGGATTGTGTCAATGTCAAGATCTTGGTTGTGACACTATGTTGTAGTTTACAAAATGCTACTATTGCAATAAAATAGGTAAAGGCTACAAAAGATCTCTCTCTGATATTTCTTACAAGTGTGTGTTAGCCCACAACTATCAGATGATTGAAAATTTAGTTTAAAAAATCAACATAGTTCAACCTCTGGATCTAAAATTTGGGTGAATGCAAAGCAGGATAAATACAAAGAAAACTGTGCAGGCACCTCAAGGCCAGCTTTTTGTCTTAAAACAGGAAACTAAGAATAAATCTTAGAAGCAGCCAGAGGCAAAAAGACCCATTAAAAACATATTACCACAATATGAAACACAACTAACTTATTATCAGAAATAAAAAAGCTAAAGACAATGGAATGATATCTTTTATGGAAAAAAAAAAAAACAGAATCTGCCAATCTAGAATTCTGTATCTGGCAAAAATATCTTTTGGAAAGTGTTATGGTTTGGATGTGAGGTGTTCCCCAAAAGTTCACGTGTGAGACAAGGTGAGAGGGTTCAGAAGGGAAATGATTGGGTTTTGAGAGCCTTAACCCAATCAGGTAATTAATCTCCCGATGGGATTAATTGAGTGGTGATCAAAGGCAGGTAGGGTGTGGCCAGAGGTGGGGGGCACTGAGGATGTGGCTTCGATGTGTATATTTGTATCTGGCAATGGAGTCTCGTCTTCCTGATCAACATGTGAGATGCTTCCCTCTGCCACTTTCTTTTACCATGATGTCAGGCCTCACTTCCAGCCCCGAGGAATGGAGCCCTCTGTCCATGGACTGAGACTTTTGAAACCGTGAGGCCCTGAAAAAACCTTTTCTCCTCTACAATTGTTCTGATCAGGTCTTTCAGTCACAGCAGAGACAAAGCCAACTAAAGCAAAAAGGGAAATAGAGTTCTATCTTCAGTTAATGACGTTATGCTGGGCAGAATTCTAGGATGGCCACACATCACTCTTAGCTGATGTTATATTCTGCAAAGTCCTCTACCCATAAGTGTTGTCAGGGGAGAGGGAAGACTTCCAATCAACAGGCATGGGAAAAGGTATGGGATGTCACTCAGGATTAGGTGACTGGTGTGTGTGCATGCGCATGCCCGCACATGTATGTGTACTTGTGGGTAACAAAGATTCATTCATTCATTTACACTTGTTTTCCTACCATGCATGGCAGAGACTCCTCCTACTAGCCTAGAAGAACCAAACCGCCATCCTAGAAATGTCTCCAGACAGTTCTACTTGGCAGGAAACTGGCATCAACGTAAGGTTGGGGACCTAAGTCCTACAACCTTAAGGAATCGAATTCTACCAACAATTCCATGAGTTTGGAAGAGAATCAGGAGCTTCAGAGAGGAATTTACACCAGCCAACAACTCAACTGCAGCTGTGGGACCCTGAGCAGAAGGCACAACTGAATCCTGCCCAGACTCCTGACACACAGCAACTGCAAGGCAGCAAACCTGTTGTTCTAAATGTCACTTGGGGTAATTTCTGCTCAGCAGTGGGTAGCTACTTCAGATGGAGGCATGTGACTGAAAATTTCCCTCACATAACAATTTTAAAACCTAGACAGTCCTGGGGTTGTAGTCCAGTGGTAGAGCATGCACTTTGCAAGAACAAGGCCCTGGGACAGAACCCCAGCATCAACCAGTCAGTAAAGAGCATAGACAAAATGTTTTTTGAATGCTTAAATTTTACCATTAAACAAAATAAGTATGTTTTAAAACACTGGTATCAATATAATGTGTTCTCTTGCAATATGATACTTCGTTAACTTAAATATTAGAAATTGATACCAACAAGACATTGAGAAAAGATACTACAAATTTGAAAATTAAATAATTTATTTCTAAATCATTCATGAGCCAATGACTAAATCAATCAAAAGCGAAATTAGAAAATATGTTGAACTGAATGAGGTTCTGATATAATATACCAAAAAACTATGGGAGGCAATTGAAAAGAAATCATATCTGAAATTCTCAAATAAGGAGAGAATTCAAAATCAACCACTCTACTTTCAAACTTATAAAACTACAAAAAGATGACCAAATTAAACCCTAAGAAAGTAGAAGAATGGAAAGATCATTGTAGAAATCAATGAAGTAGAAAATACACTGTAGAGAATGATAAAAAATTTATCAAAATTATTTCTTTATGAAGAAAAACCCCTAGGAACACTGATCAATAACAAAGAGAAATACATTACCAAACTTATGAAAAAGAAAATATCCTAAAGATCCTATACACATGAAAAGGAAAATATGGGAATATTTTGAAGAGCATACAGTCAATAAAGGTAACAACAGAGACAAAATAGATGAATCCTTAAAAAAAAAACTTAACAAAACTGACAAAATCTGAATAGACTCATATTTATTAAAGTAACTGAATTTGGCATGAAAAAACTTTTCACACAAAATTATCCAAGGGCAGAAAATTTCTATCAAACAAGATAAAGTGCTATTCTTTAGAGAAGAAATATCAATTCTGCAAACTCTTTCAAGCAAAAAGAAAAGGATGAGACATTTTTCTACTTATTTTGTGTTAACAGCATTATGCTGATATCAAAACCTGATAAGGATTTTTAAAGTTAAAAGAAATATATATGTATATATATATGGACATATATATACACATATATTTTATAGCTATGTATATATACATTACATAGATGTATCCACACATGCTCCAATATCCCTCATGGAAATAAATGCAAACATATTTAGAATATGTCAGAAAATAAAATGGAGCAATATGTTACAAAGGTACTGCATTCTGACTAAGGGGGGCTTATCCCAGCTTAACACTGTTGTTTTAACATTAGTGAATCAATCAAGGTAGCTCACCATTACAGAATAAAGAAGAATGGTTTATATGGTTGACTCAATAAATGCCCGGAATTCTACATTTGTTCATAATAACAACTCTTGGAAAACTTGGATCAAAAGGAACATTCCTCCATCTGAAAAGAGGCAACTCTGAGGAATCCAGAGCAAGCCTCATACTTATTAGTGAAGTATCACCATTTTACCATAAGATCAGGAGCACAGCAAGTTCACCCACTCTTACCCCTTCTATTCACCATTGCCCTGAAGGTTCCAATTGCTTCAAGGAAGTCAAGAAAAAGATATAAAATGCATGAAGATTGGAAATTAAAACAAATCAAAAAACTTCTCTCCCCAGGGGCTTGGAAGGCTGAGGCAGGAGGATCACATATTCAAAACCAGCCTCAGCAATCTAGTAAGACCTTGCTCCAAAATGAAATAAATAAATAAAAAAGAACCAGGGATGTGACTCAGTGGTTAAGCACCCCTGGCTTCAATCCCCAGTACAAACAAACAACAAAACAAAGACCCAGCAAGAACAATGACCAAAAACAAACAAACAAATCTTCTCTATTTAAAATTAAAAGTAGCCAACCTCTCCCCCATCCCCACCAAAAAATAAAAAATAAAAAAAAATAAAAACCTTTGAGGAAAAAATAAGTGAGTTTAGCAAGATGTCAGGATAAAATAAGGTCAACATCCCACTATTAGCTGTATTTCTATATACTAACAACAAACAACTTAAAAAATCAAAATAATTAATTACATTTATAATAGCATCATAAATATTTAAGAAATTTGGGAACAGATTTAACCAAAGATAGGCAAGGTTTCCTGTTTCAAAACTATAATTCTAGGGAAAGAAAAATTTAATGACACAGGTATGCCCTCTTTATAGTTAAAAAGAATAGTGTCAAGGTATCAGTTCTCCCATTTAATTAAACACTGTCCAAATCATAATTCCCAGCAGGACTTTTAAATAAAAAATTTGTGTGATGAGTCTAAAATGTATGTGGAAATATATATAGGACCTAAAGAAAACAAATCAATCTTCAAAAAGAAAAAACTAGAGGCCCAACATTCTGTAACTTTAAGAGCTACTGTAATGCTAAATCATCAAGAGAGTGTAGTATTCGAACAAAAACAGCCAAGGCCAGCAATAGGATAGAACGCAGTCCACACACAGATTCTTTTATAGGTCAGCTGATTTTCATCAAAGGGACAAAACAATTCCAAGGAGAAAGGAAAGTCCATTCAACAAATAGTGCTGGAACTAATAGATATCTATATAAGAAAAAAAAATCGTAGATTTGTAGCTCATGATACACACAAAATTAATTTGAGATGGATCAGAGATCCAAACATAAATGCCAGAAAGGTAAGTTTTCTAATAGAAAACATGAAAGAAAATCTGTGCAATCTTGTGATAAGCGAAGATTTCAATTTCCTGAGAGAGGGGACAGAAATCATGAACCATGAAAGAAAAAAAATTAAAAAATAAAATTGTATTTCAGCAAAATAAAAATTTTATATACATGGGAAGATATCATTGAGATATCATTAAGAAAATACAGTCATGACACAGGAGTGGACTGTATATATATTACATTATATAGATATATATATCTATATAATGACTTCCTTGAAGCGACTGGAACCTCTGGGGCAATGGTGGATAGAAGTGGTAAGAGTGAGTAAATTTGCTTTGCTCCTGATCTTATGGTAAAATGGTAAAATTATCATATATATATATACACATATATATATATATGATAAAGGAGTCCTATTCAAAATATGTAAATTCATAATGAAAACAAATTTTAAGTAGGCAAAAAATGTGAGCAAACACGTCATCAGAAAGGACATAGGAGTTACTAATAGGCATGTAAAAATGTTTACTCAGTATTGGGAAATACATAAATGAAAATTATGCACATGAATAAAAATTGAAATTGCAATGAGATACTATTACAAAAGAATGACTGAAATTACATGGACTGATACCTGGAAGGATGAAGATGAAAGTGAGGATGCAGACTGAAGAAGGTATATTGGTCAGCTTTTCATGACCACAACAAATACCTGAGATGATCAACTTATAAAGATAAACTGTTTATTTAGACTCCATTTTGGAGATTCCAGTCCATGCTGGGGTGGCCCTGTTGCTTTCAGACCTGGGATGAGGCAGCACATCATAGCAGGAGCTCACGGTGGTGCAAACCACTCACTTTAAGGCCAGGAAGGAAGAGAGGAAGAAACAGAGAGGAAGATGCTGGGATCCCACATTCCCCTCTGAAAGCATACCCACCGAGACCTAAAATCTCCCTCTCAGCCCTACTTCTCAAAGTTGCCACCAGTTCTCAATAGCACCACGCTGGGGACCAAGCCTCCAACAAGCCTTTGTGGGGGACATTCCACATCCCAAACCCCAGCACCCATAAAAATGTTCATACATTCTCGATAGCAACATAAAATGATACAACCATCTATTAAGTTAAAAATTCACCTGTCTGTTGGTCCAGAAATATTACTTCTGGGTGTTTATGCAAGAGAAGTAAAGTCAAATGTTCACTAAAACTTGTGCTTGCAGTTCATAGCAGGTCATAATCACTAAAAATTCGAAACAACTCAAACATCTACCAATAAAAAAAATAAATTTAATGTTTGTGGCAAATTATATAGTGAAACACTATTTAGCATTAAAAAGGAACAAATTACCAGTAGAAAACACAGATGAATTTTATTATATATCCAACAAACCAAAGCCAGGTACATACACACACATAAAGATAGAGGGTATAATTAGATTTATGTAAAGTACAAAAAGAAGACAAAAGTAATCTATGGTGATAGAAGTCAGAAAATAATGAATTCAGAAAATGGTAGGGGAATTGACTCAAAAGGGACATTTCATAAAGACATTTTCAGGGTTGATCACAATATCCTATGTTTTATTTGGTGTGGTATTACACAGTTGTGTGTAGTTGTTCATAACAAACTGAACCAAACACTTAAGATAAAAGTTGCTTATTGTCTGTAAAAGATATCTCAATGAAAAGAAGTTAAAATAAGATAAAACTTTTAATGAACACTATTGTGTTAGATAGATTTTGTCATCATAACCAAAAGTACCTGACAACATCAATTTAGAGGAGGGAAAGTTTGTATTGGCTTATGGTTTTAGAGGTTCAGTCCATGGCTGGCTGATGACCCTGCTCTAGGTCAGAGATGAGGCAGTGCATCTTGGTGGAAGGACATGGTGGATGTATGCTGCTCTGCTGGTGGAGGACAGGAGGCAGAGAGAGAGAAAGTGGAGCCCTGGGGACAAGATCCCTAGAGATCCCCTCCTCCAGTCACATCCCATCTGCCCACAGGAACCACTCAGCACAGTAGTCCTTTCAAATGGTTAATTCATCTAATGGATTAATTTGCTGATTAGATTATAACTCTCATAATCTGATCAGTTCAATTTTGAACATTCACGCATTAACAGAGAAACTCTTGGGTGCTCCCCATACCCAAGTCATAACAAATCTCTTACATTTTTAATGTGATGTTTCATACCATTGGTTTGCTAACATCTTAAGCATAATCTTTCAGAACAATTAAAAATAATAGACAAAGCTTTATTTTTCCAATTGTTTTAACAATTACAATTTTGTCTCCATACCCCTTTCTTATCTGATCTGATTAGGTTGCTACGGTTTGCAGGAGGAGACATAATACCAGCTCAGTCTTCGTGGCTTTCTTTGGGGCTGGCTTCCATAGTATTATCTTCAGTACAAGTCAATTTATTCTGTGGGATTCTTTCCAAGTGCCCCGTCCATTTTGTGTGACACAGTGATAACAACCAGTACATGAGGGTCTTGTCACACTTTCCCTGTTGTGGAACACTGCATCTACCCACTGGAACACCTAGCCATGGGTTAGGGACACTAGGAGAACCCTGCCGGTCTCACACAGGGACTTACTGAGAACTCCAATAGTAATCAGTATTAATATTAAAATTAATAAAACTCATTTTACTCTTATAAAAAATAAATACAAATGAGAATCCATCATACCCAGCAGGCACCCGTGCCCACCGCATACTGCTCTGTGTTTTCATCCAGCCCCTCTAGGTTCCTACTCACCTGTATGCCCCTGATGTCACTTCTCTTATGAGTTTCTCTGACTCTTCAGGACTGCGGTGCCTCAGGGCCTTTGAGCAGGAAAAGAGGCCATTGTCCAATTTAGACAATGGGGTTAAATACACTGCTTCAAACCATCCCTGTTTATTTAGTTAAGAAATTGAGATTAATTATGTTCTAGGTATTGTTATAGGCACTGGAGATTCAACAGGGAACTCCCAAAACCAATATCCTTCTGTCTTTGTGGCACTGAAATTTGGTAGAGCAGGCATACAATTAAAAAATGTATCAGTGGTAAGGACAAAGGGGCCAAAAGAAAGTGAGGAAGAGGGTATCAGCAAGTGTCAGGGCCCTGGGGTTGACAATATCCATTGGATCAGATCTGACCTCGAACCAGGGTGGGATGTCTGCTGGACATTGATTCAAGAACAGGGAAGGTCTATCTTGTGAGGGAGATAGGGCAGAGGCCAGAGAGAAACGGACAGGTGCAAGATCCTTTCCAGAGGAAAATCTGCAGCTCTTTCACCTGAGATAAGGAAAAGGAGGACTCAAGGACACGCCCAGGCTTCTGCTCTCAGCTAGGAGGTGAGCGAAGTGCCACTTCAGCCCAGGCTCCAGCTAGGAGGTAAGCGAAGTGCCAAGTAGTAAGGTAGGAAAGAGAGGAAGAGAGGTGGAGTGGGTGGCACAGGCCATAGAGTTCATGTTTGACGTGATGCATTTGAACTATTAGTGTATACACACACACACACACACACACACACACTGCTCATTCGCTTTAAGTTTCAGGGCATTTAGGTCAGAGAGCCTAATTTACCTGCTGTAGTAGACTGTATATGCTGCTGTTCCTTTGAAATGTGACTTTGTGACACCTCCCATCAAAATCAAGAGTCATTTCTCCACCCCTTGAATTCTAGCTTAGATGGGTGACATGCTTGGGCCACATGAAACACGAGAAAATGTTGCACAAGCAAAGCCTTAGAGAGCCATCCTGGCAATCTCATGACCCTCACCCTGGGGACAAGCTGGGTCCAGCTGCTGAAGGATGAGAGGCACTTGGGCGATTCACCACAGTGACGTCATTCCAAACACTGGGTGTGATGAGGTGACCTTGGGCCATTCAGCCCCACTAAAGCCAGCCTAGATCAGAGGGTGAGAAAGCATAAAGGGGGCGGGGGTTGGAATCACTAAGTCATGTGAACAAAACCTAAATGATACACTTGGCCAGAGCCAGAGCTGATGAGTTACCAAGTCAGGTCTACAGCTTCCTTCTCTTAAGTTCACGGCTTTTCCTTTCTTCCAAGGCTGGTCTACTCACATATTAATAGAATCAGGACCAGAAGCTGCTGCAAGCATGCAAGTGTACATTAAGACCCACTCAATTTGTTAATATGCAGTCTGCTCTCTCTCTCTCCCTCTCCCTCTCTCCCTCTCCCTCTCTCCCTCTCCCTCTCTCTCTCCTGCCAACCACCTTCCTCCTTCTTTCCCTCCCTCCCTCCCTCCCTCCTTGATGAGACAATGTTGCTGTAAAAGCAACCAACAGAAATCCAATTCAGTCTCTAGGGAAATTTATAGAAAAAAAAATTTTGCTATGCCAGTGCTTTTTCCATGGCAATATGAAGCATATGGGATCTCAGAAGCAGCATCTATCACAATATGTTGCATTGCGGTGCAGGAATTGGCATTTCCTCCAATTCCTCAAAGCATAGTTAACAGCAAAATAAATGTAAAGATACGAGGTCCAGGCTCCTGCTGACATGCGTCCCTTTCAAGGCCTTCTACTGCTTTGAGGAAAAGCAAAATCAGAAGCAAAACACAAAACCAAAGCCCCTAAATGCAGGGGACTTTGGGTCCTAGAAGTCTCTGAGATAAAACTCAAATTCGAAGCACGTTCAAAGTTGTACATAGGACCCAGAGGTTCAGTCATTGCAGCTCAGGAGACTCGGGGACTGGTGTCCAGTATTCTGGGGCCCCGGGGTGGAATGGGATGGAAGGCCCCTGACCTATTTGTGACGATGTGACTGCATGACGTGGACATGTCAGGTCGTAACCACGCAGGGAAGACCCATCAACTGTGCTCATCACTACCCACAAGCCCCTAAGTGCAGGACTCATTGTGGGCGTGAGCAAAGGGACACAGGCCGGCCACAGTGTTCAGGACGCACGTCACCAAATCAGGGCACCTTGGCACTGGAGAAAACAGTTAAAGCAGGAAGGTCTCTCTGACCTTCTCCAGCCCTCCCCCCTGAAGGAGGCATAAAAGCTTCATCTGACCCTCCTTTGGGAGGTGCCCTCTCTGTTCTCAGAGAGGAAGAATGTTCTTATCTCTGAAGTCTCAGGGAAGCACCTGAACAAGCAGGTCTGGCCAGCTTCCCCTGCGTCATTACAGTAGATCCTACTCCCTTTTGTCCAACCAGACTTCCCCACAACCCCCCAGTCCTTCATCCAACCCAGCACAAAAAAGACCTGGGGTTCCCTGTTCTTTGGGTCTGCATTCGTGAAGCTTCCGGTGTTACATAAAACTTCCTCAATGTGTGTGCTTCTTCTCCTGCTCATCGGTCTTCTGCTACAGGAGCCCCAGCCCTGAGCCTTGTGGCAGACAGGAAGGCGTCTTCTCTCCCTACACCAACAGTCTCCAGGACCACTGAGAATAGAAGCACCCCAAGTTAGCCAGGGAATAAGGGGAGCTTCTCAGGGGATTGCAGTTTAGAGGAGACAGGGAGGAGAAGCAGGGGCGTTTCCTGCAGCTTGCTGTATTTGACTGTGGGTGACTCCCCTAGGTCCACATAGGCATGCCAGCTGCTCTTGGGCACATCATTTACTTAAACCTGACCGGGTGAGTTCTAGGTCCCTGTAAGGGATTATGTGGCTTCTCTAACCCCAACCAGTAAATGAGGGAGCTTAGACCTAAACCCAGGTCTGTTGATCTCTGAACTCTGAATTTTTCTCATTTTAATGTCACTTTATACCAACACGAAATATTTTACTTCTAATAGTTACATAACTAGTTTATATTCTTGAAATATAAAATCAAAAAGAATGCCTCTGAATATATTCTGAAATATTATGGAAAGGATAGCATGGTTCTCTCTGGCAGAAAAATTAGTAGTTAATTGATTTTAAGTGACAGAGTGGATTTCTTCTCCTCTTATTCTTATAGATTTACTGAAGCTCCATGTGACCTTCATAGGAGGGAAAGGTCACAGTGGGGCAGGACAGAGTGGACGGTGAGAGGTTGCATCATGCTAATCAGAATGGTGGGCAGTTTAAAACTAAGGGATGATTTATTTCTGGAATTTTTCATTTAATATTTTCAGATCATGGGTAACCAAAACCAAAGCAAGCAAAGCCATGGATGAGGAAGCAGTGTGCTCTTGAAACATGCTAGTAGAAGCTAATGTAGAATAAAAATGCACCTGTATGTACAGAATGGAGTACGGAGCAAGGCGGGCTGGGCAGAGTTAGCAGCAGCGAGCTTGAGCAGAAACCTCTGGCTCTTGTCCTTGCCCTTCCCCTTGAGCAAGGCCGTGCCAGCCATAAGCACCAGGCACAACCCTGCCTATCAGTCAAGGTCCATTAAATGAGATGATGCACATAGGGCTGTAACTCAATGACGCGTAGGGAGGACTCCGTGAATGCTGGTTGTAATTTGTCATGACTCTTTCTTTCCAAAGCTACTCTCTTCTCCAAACTTCTCCCAGTTCAATCCATGAGGCGTAAGAGTCCCATTCTCTAACCACTTCCCGTTCTTGCTGTCTCTCCTGTGGCTCCAAGAGAACGCATCTTGATTGATATCGCAGTTATCTGAGAGCTTATCTTACACCCCTACTAGATTGTAAATTCTGATCCTTTTATCCTCCGTGGAGGCTTCCTGTGCATCATGCAGATCCCACTGCCAGGAGCCCAGGCCTCCCAAATGTACTGGGGTGTCTAGCTTCCAGATCCTCTGATTTAATTTATCACCAAACATTCTATGCTTTAGCTTACTTTAAGCACCTCTGTATAAAAGCTGCATTTGTGCACAACAGAGGGCAGCCCCTGTTCTCCACTAGACCTCTCAGGGGAATCAAGATTTTACCCCTTCTTCAGGAAAAAGAAAATACCCCTATTCAGGCGGGCTGCTTACTGCTGAGGACTTGAAAGCAGGCCTGGATTTGGGGTAACTGACCAGTTGCCTTTTAATAAAGGACAGAGAAAGTTTGGGGAGGTTGGTGATGCACTCTGGTTCTTTAGATCTTCAAAGCACTTTACACAAATCAACTAATGAACACTTCATCACACAGCGTGTAGTCTCCCCTGGGGACTGCAAGGCTCTGGGCTTCAATCCTGTAGCCAGGCACTTGAAAGGGGCTGGGTAATTTGCAGTTAACAGTTGCATTTATGATTGTGACTCCAAAAAGAGAGACAATCACATCTCAAGTCTTTGACTAAGCCAGTCTGGATGTTTGTTGATTGACTAAGTCATACCGAAGGAAGTTCATTAAATGAGGCCCTGCTTCTGCCCTGTCCCCAAGCCATACAGGTCTAACAAATAGGCCTCATGGGCCAAGTGCGTTAGAAAGCTCTTTTCAACGTAGCCTTAGGTCATTTAATGTAAAGCCTTTAGAGCTAGGTTCTCCTCAAAAAACTGCTGTTGAAAGCTATGGTCCTGGTCCCTAGGAAAATGCTCACACTGCAAACATGCATGACTGTTCAGAACCCCTCTGACGCTCAAATGAAGACTCTCTACTCTAGGTGTAGTTTGGAGGTAGCAAGTTGCAAAGGGGTCATCTATGTCCTGCTTTGGGAGAAATAATCTATTTTTCCCAGACTACTTTATTTCACTACTCTGAACGCAAAATTGAGAGACGCGGCGCAGTTGGCCTTCTCAGATGAGACACCGAGAATACTTTGCAGTGTTATAAGAACATGTTTCTTTTAAAATCATTTCAGCTGTGTGCTTTCTGGTTACAGCCATTTGTGGCCATGTAGGGATGTGTTTTCTTTTTCTTAAGTTCCTTTAATGACATATTCTCATATTGGAGGAAATAGGAAACTCTGCCTGTCTCCTTAGAGAGTGGGTGTGTATCCAGGGGAGGCTTCTTTGAAAACTTACTTGGCAGCTCTTAAATGACAGTAATGTCAACTAAATCCTCCATAAATATCCCCCAACAGAAATAAACAAAGTATGTAAGGAAGCCCCCATATCTTAATTCCTAATTCCAGGTCTTACTGAAAATCAGAAAGGAAAAGTAGTTTGCTGACAACTAGACAGTAAAGAGTCTTATTTTCTAGGAAAAGTGAGCATTTTGAGAACGAGGCTGGGAGAGAGAAGGGAAGAGATCACTATGAAGTTGAAGCCACAAAACAAAACAATAGCTTGCATTTCAATGGTCAGCCGGAAGCACAGAATTCTAAAATCCCTTCTGCAAAGACCTGTGGTATTCTCGAAGGCCCAGACCCTAAGAAGCTTGGAGAGGGTTGTTTTCCATGAGGTAATAACACTAACACCAGGGGTTGGGCCTCACTTTCTGGTGATGCCTTTGGTGGAAAAGAAGGAATTAGCAAGTTTGGGGCCAAGGGAGAGGGTTCTAAGAAAAAAAGCTGAAGATAAACCATTTGCACACTTCTCACCAATCATGTACAAATTTGCCTTCTGCTCAGGTGTCCTTAAAAGACAAGTGGCCCAACTGTTTGATCGCCAACAGAAACTTTGAACTTCAAGCCCAGGATGCTTCTTAAAGAGATAATCAGTCAGGGGGACTTATCTGCTTCCTGGGCTTCTGTCAAGCATCCTGATTCCTTCCATCCTTTCTTTCCTAGTTAGAGTCACCTAATCCAATGACCATATCCAGCTCCACTTGATTTTTTCCTGAGATGCTCAAATGCAAATGACAGACTCAGTAACTCTGGAGCGCCCAGCTTACCTGTCTGCCCAGGTCAGCCTTGGGGACCTTCCTGCTTTTTCTGAGGCAGGGCGAGGTCACGGAAAAGGCAGCCACTTGGATATGTTCCCGACATTGTGAACTTGAGAATTGTGGTGTCACATTTGAATTTGGATTTGGCGCTCTGCCAATGCCTAGTTCAGAGGTAGGCAAATTATTTGAACTCTTTGGTTCTTGACTATTTCACCTGTGAAAGGGACCTACTGGTGAGGATTAAGTGAGCTATTTAAGTATATTAAGTGCATCCTACATCCTACCTCATATCATGAAGGATTTTCAGTGGAACCCATCTGTACAAACATAAACTGCCATCTAATAAAAGAAAAGGAAAGGAAGGAAAGAAAAAATATATAAAATGAAAAACACTAGAGGTTTAATAAAATATTTATTCTTTTTTAATAAAAATGATATATATGTAAAGATATATGCTCATTTTTGAACTTGAGATTTCTAAAATGTGTTTCATTTTGGAAATATTTTTTAAACTTTAAAACAAACAGAGAGAGGTTGGGTGAAGCATGAAATATGAATTTTTAATTGACATTTCAATTTCTATTACTTGTCCCTGGACAAGAAGCTCGTGCATCACTTTTCTGATGCCACATCCAGGATGGCAGCACTAGGGTCAAGATGTCACCAAGTGGGGAGTGGGGTGAACGCCCTTTTACCTCGCTCATGTCAAATTCCCAGCCTCTGATGTTGCTTTGTAAACCCCTACAAGGCCCAAGATGTGGGAATTTTTATGTCAGCGAGAGACCTAGACCTGCCACCCCAAGATTTGAAGGGTTACTGAGCCAAAGGTCACTGAGACTAGGTAGAGGCAGGACAGCTCTCTGCCCTCCCACGTTTGCCTAAGAGCGGTGATACTGCCCTTTACTGGTGACGAGTTCTGCTTCCTCAGGTATTGAAGTATAACGCCAGAGAAGCAGCCAAGGCAAGCATGTTAAGCAGGTTTTATTTAAAAGTAGCAACACAAACTTCTCCCAGGAGGAAGAAGGGGGCCATGGCTGGTGTTCTGGAATCCCCCGAGAAGTGAGTGCACCCTACATCTTTTATAGGTTAGGGTCTTCTTTGTTCTGTTCTTTCCTCCGCCCCGTGTCTATCTCTCCTTCCTGCCTATGTGACTAGGCTCCCCGGTGACACAGCAAAAAGGTGAAGTGCAAATGGCAGGGGGAAGGGCCACATGGTGATTCAGGTGGGGGCCCAGGAGGCATTAATGAGCAACTAACTCCCTGGCTGCAGCTTTGGGGAGGGGCAGGTAAGCAGGTAACCTTGGTGATCACAGGGCTCTGGTGACACTGACATTCCAATCTCCCAGGGGCATCTCCAACTTCCCAGACTCTGATGGCCTCCATTCCTGGATTTGACCAGATTCCCTATTTCTACACTAACAGCCTGTCCAATTCTGCTTTCAGCAGGACGCAGGTTTTCAAGGACAAAATGCTTCCCCATCCCGTGCACCAGGGAGAACCAAGGCTGAGCACTGCAGATTCTGGCAGAGGCACCAGAGGAGTGCACATTGACAGGCCTCCCTAACTGCCTTTCTCTGTCCTTAGGATCTTTTTCCTTTGTCCTATCATTTCTCTAAAATTTGGGTTTTAAAAAATATCCCCACATTTTTAATTAGTGCATTGTAGTCACACATAACGCTGGCATTTGTATTACACATTCGCGCATGCACACAACCTGACAATGTAATTTGGCCAATGTCACTTCCCAGTGTTTCTCCCTTCCCTTGTCCCTCCACCCCTGGTCCCTTTCCTCTACTCTGCTGATCTCCCTTTGATATGAGAATCCCCCCACACCTTTCTTTTCCCTCTTCCTCTCTAGCTTCCACATATGAGATAAAACATACGACCCTCAACCTTCTGAGTTTGGTTTATTTCATTTAACATAACATTCTCAAATTGCATCCATTTTCCTGTGAGTGACATAATTTCATTTTTCTTTATGGCTGAATAAAATTCCTTTGTATATATATGCCACATTTTCTTTCTCCATTCATCCATTGATGGGCACCTCAGCTGGTTCCATAGTTTGGCTATTGTGGATGGTGCTGCTATAAACATTGATGTGGCCGCATCTCTATATTATGACGACTTTATAAATTTTGACTGCTCTTTGTTGAAGATGCTACATAAGCTAGACTCCAAGGTTCTCTGAAAGTCCTTCATTCCTTGATATCTCCCGTGGATATATGAAAAATAAATGTTAATAAATACCTATTTTCCAGTTGAAAATAAATAAATAGATGAGTGAAAGGAAGATTAATAGAGGAAGAGAACAGAGGCAGAGGAAGGGAGAGAAAAGAGGGGTCATGAGCGGAAGTCTAATCCCATTCATATATAGAACCCAACTAGTAGGCAGGACTATGATGCTCTAATAAGCAGATCAATGCAGGAATAAATACATTTTCTTTTATTAATTTATCTTTAGTTACACATGTCCTTTCAAACTATGAGCTTTTGAGAATTGAAGAAAAAACTATTTTTCTTTCCCTACACGCTTATTCTGTTTCTTTCCTATTTCTATTCTATTTCTATTTCTTTCCCTACATGCCTATTTCCTATTGAAGAAAATGGTCTTAGAAGGGAAAAAAAGGTGGCTTTCCCAAAGTCACAGCTAGTTAGTGGAGCTGCTGCTCCTCTGTCCCCAGGCCCCCACCTCAGAGCTTCGTAGTCCCATAAAACTTTTTCATCTCTGTTTTGCAGACTTTTTTCTGCCTTGCTCTCTACCCAGCTGTGGTTCCGTTTGTGCTCCTATTTCTTGTGAATTATATGTTTATTTTTACCCGGAGGATCAAGATATTAACCTCCTAGAGTGATTCTCCCGAGCAACAAGCTGCAGTGGAAGGAGGAGGGACTTCCTCGTGCTTCTCAAGTCTTCGCTGTCGTTTGTACAGACAGACGGCCGTGCTGCCTCTGGGAAAGGTTATTTCTAATGAGGACTCTAAACATATGAGCAAAACATTTTGCCCATTTAGCAAAATTCTTGAATTCTGTCATCTCAACATAAATGAAAATCTGAAAGCAACACTAATTCTTTCTCCTTTTAGAGGAGAAATGTGAAAAATGTAATGTTTAAATTAGATGCTACTAATTCCCCCCTTACTCGGTCTCTGCTCTCACAGCTAGAGGATAGTGCTGGGCACTGGGCTGGGTGCTTTTTGTGCATTATCTCCTTTTGCTTTACAGTAGCCAATAGGACAAGCATTCTTATCACCCCAGTTACCAACAAAGACATGCTGGTGAAAAGAGAGAAAGTCCTTCAAAGTCAGGAAGGTAACAGGTGGTGGACACGGATTCGAATCAGCAGTTTCTCCCTCCAGAGCCTGGCCTCCGCCACACCACTTTACTGCTTTCTCTGCTCCATGACAAGAAACCACTTAAGATCCTAGAATAGTTGCCAATATATTGGTTTTCATAATAAAAGGTTTGGGTTACCATGGAAGAAACATAACACAGAAAACCTTACCATTTTAGCCTTCCACTTGGAAAAACTATCATTCACACGCGTACCCTCTAAATTCATGTGTTAAATGACAAGCACCAAGGATGCAAAGAAGGATTAAAATATAATTTTTAAGAAATCACAGTTCAATGGGGGACAAGAAAAGCAGATTATACCTTTACTTAGGAGTTTGACAGAGGTACAATTACAAGGTGAGAGGAAGTAAATGACTATTTTTGAGGATGTCAGAAAAAATTCCCCTGTATGATGTCTTCTTGGGCTGGCTTCAAAACTTGCATCCTTCAGGACCAGGGCATCTGTTCCTAAGTCTGGGCTTGTGGCACCATATGCATGTAGCATATAGGGGTAGGGGCTGGAGGGGCAGAGGAGGCTGGGAGAGGTTGATGTGTCAAGAATGTGCTTCCTACCATGTGTTATTATGTCACTTCCCTGCTGAGCTCTGCGGGGCCCATATCTCATCAAATGGTATCTCAATTTTGTTCCCAGAAAACATGGTCACTAATGCTAAGGAATGTGTCTTTTTTTTTTTTTTTTTTTGGTACTGGGGATTGAACCCAGGGGCACTGGACAACTGAGCCACATCCCCAGCCCTATTTTGTATTTGATTTAGAGACAGGGTCTCACTGAGCTGCTTAGGGCCTCGCTAAGTTGCTGAGGCTGGTTTTGAACTCTCAATCCTCCTGCCTCAGCCTCCCAAGTGCTGGGATTACAGGTGTGCGCCACTGTGCCCTGCAGGAATGTGTCTTGATGTGTTGTGAAAGCAGAGTCCTTATTAAACGACTCCAAACACCATAAGAATCATAGTATTAATATTTGATTCAGCAGAAAGGTCATGGGTGTGGTAGAAACAACGCTGGACCACACACCACCTACTGGAAGCCTGATTGCTTTGCACCCCTCTGACCTTGGGGAGGTGTTCTAATGTTTCAGAACTTTTTCTGTCTTTACAATAGAGATGATCAACAGTAACCTTCGAAATATTTAGCAACTGCTGTGAACGGGCGCCCAGCAATGAAACGGGAAGCCAGGTCTTTGGGGCTGGACCAGTGTGCACCGTCTGCATGTCCAGCCTGGGATGATGACAACCACTTCCTGGGGGAAGATGTGAGGATAAGCAGGTACAGACTGCCCCCAGAGATGGTCAGCAATGGCCGCACTGCTCAGGAGCTGCTCTTCCAAGTTCTCACGTCTTTGGAAGGTACGGTGACTAATGTGTCATACAGCTAATATTTCTCTCACCCTTGCATCCTTGCAGCTATTGAAGAGGAGTCCAAGCTTCCTAACCAACACAAGCTCTGAAGGTTCCTTTTGGTCCATACAGTCACAGCAGAGTTGGGAAGGTGCCATTTTGGCCATAGAGATCTTAGTTTTTCAGTGGCAGCAAAGAAAGAAAAACATTCTTTCTTCTTCTATTTCTTTTCTTGAGAATATTGGCAGGATTTAGCACAATTAAAAATGCATACTAGCAACAATAAATGTTGGTGAGGGTGTGGGGAAAAAGGTACACTCATACATTGCTGGTAGGAATGCAAATTGGTGCAAACAATATGGAAAGCAGTATGGAGATTCCTCAGAAAACTTGGAATGGAACCACCATTTGACCCAGCTATCCCACTCCTCGGCTTATACCCAAAGGAATTAAAATCAGCATAGTACAGTGACACAGCCACATCAGTATTTATAGATATTCAATTCACAATAGCTAAACTATGGAACCAAACTAGGTACCCTTCAACACATGAATGGATAAAGAAAATGTATGATGGAGTATTACTCAGCTTTAAAGAATGAAATTATGGCATTTGCTAGTAAATGGATGGAGTTGGAGAATCTCATGCTAAGCAAAATAAGCCAAACCCCAAAAACCAAAGGTGTAATGTTTTTTCTTATATGTGAATGCTAATTTACAATAAGGGGGGTGGTGGGCTGAGGAAGAAGAGAGCTACTTTAGATTAGGTAGAAGGGAGTGGGGGAGTGGAAGGGGTATGGGGGTAGGAAGGATAGTAGAGTGAAACAGACAATATTACCTCATGTACATATATGACAGCATTACTGATGTGACCCTACAACATGTGTAATCAGAAAAATGATAAATTTATACTTTGTTTATGTATGATTTATCAAAATGCATAAATGCATTCTATGGTCATGTTTAACTAATTAGAACAAATTAAAAATTAATAAAAAATTCATACTTCCATTTCATGAGAGACTGACATTCACTTCCTTTTCCTTTCAGGGTGCCTTCTTGACAGTAGAAACTAGAAAGCTAGGACTTTCCCACACTCCTTGCAGACAAGGTCCCAAGTGAACATTAGTTTCCATGATTCAGAGGTACCATGTGAGAGCCGGAGGTAACAATGAGGCTGAGCCTTTGCCCCTGCTGTCTCTGTGGTCACTGGCTTTGTGTCAAAAGTCAGGGCCTAGGACATCCATTTTAGTGGCCCTGGGTCACTTTGGGGGCAGGAACAGCCAAGGCTTCCTCACCATCTGGTTCTGGATCTTGGTGCTTCCTCATCATGGCTGCATGGCGGGGTGACTTGGGGAGCTGATATCTGTATGGCAGCACCCCAGGGAGGCAGGAGCTCTGATGGTGTATCAGCAGCGTGATTTTGACAATCATTCCTAACAGTTCAAGCTGGAGTCTTTGTACCTGGGAGTGGATTTGATTCTCTGTCCCTAAATGTGGGCTAGAAAAATTCTTGAACCTATCTCCTGGGAATTTAGCTAGCAAATAGACCTATGATCCATATGTAGGCAATAGTCCATGTTCAGGGTTCACTGAAACATTGCTTCATCTCAGGAAGGACTTGGAAATCACCTAAATGTCCATTAGCAGTGAATTGGTTAAATAAATGATGTCGTATGGACATAATTAAGCCCTATGATGGCAATTTTTTTTATTTTTCAAAGGAAATAGACCTAGCTGTGCTGCTATGGGGGATGTGCATAACATTTTGTTCCGTAATGTTAAACATTTGATTTTTTTGCTTAGGTAGCCACACCTGCTACTCACAACCCATATACTTGGAAAATAACCCCACCAAGAACTCTGGGGTGGGTCCTTCCTTGGTTCATACTTAGCTAATCTTTGCAACCCCATCTCTCTCTAGAGGGATTGGTTCTGATGGTGGACACGAGACCCAGTTCATGCCATCGATATGGTGAAGATGGTTGGCTTGAGCATCTGGGGAAAAACATAAAAAGTTTTCTGTCTATTTGAGACAATTTCAAGAAACAACCCTCTTTCTCTGCCTAGATATGCACCTGAGATGTTTCACCCTGAGACTTTTAGCAAGTCATATTGTAGCCGAGATGGGAAACTGGCCTTAGCAATGACATGTGAAGGTCAGAGCAGAAGGAAGGAGGAGCCAGGCCTCTGAAAGTATTGTGAAGTCACTGTGTCTAATCAACATGGAACCAAGGACTTTCTTTGAATTTCTAGTCATAAAAGTCAACAGATCCTGTTTCTTATTGCAAGACAGTTTGAGTTTGGTCTTTTATTACATGCAATGAAACATAGTCTATAAATTAAACAGGAAAAAAAGAGACAAGGAGCAAAAACTGGAGCATAATGTATTACCCAATTTGTGTTTAAAAATCATTTAAAAATGCATATATACAAATGTACTTAAATATACACAGGAAATTTCTAGAAGGAGACAAAACTGGTTATTCTATCCCTAAGAGTGTGTCAGGTAGATCTGGGGTAAGAGGGAGACTTTTCATTATTTATCTTTTTGTACTTGTATTTTTGAAATCAATTATATACATTACTTTAATAATTCTAGTTTTAGAGTAGAACATCAGTTTTGCTCATGCAAAACTATCCATAAAGGGGAGGTTGGGGTCTAGTGAAGAGTTGTTTGCACACGCAAAGGAAAAGACAGAGGGAAGGAAAAGAACTCTTTTTTGGGTCACATTCTATCTGTACTGGGAGGTTTCTGGGGGGTTGGTTTCAGGGTCTAAGCCCTCCTGGGTCAAGGCTCATTCAGGAAAGTGTAGCTGGCTCTTGGCTTAGGATGACAATGGAGGATGCTCTATCTGCTGTGCTTATCTGAACGATCTCACTTCCAAAAAGTGTAACCCACAGAAACTAGAAGGGTAGTTTCCAGGGGCTGCTTGGTTTGGGGGTGTGAAAAAATGGGGACATGTTGATCAAAGGACACATGCTTCTAGTTATAAGATTTGGAGAATAAATTTTGGAGAACTAATAAAGTCTGGTGATTATAGTTAATGCACTATATACTTGGAATTTGCTAAGAGTACATCTTAAACATGCTCACTACATACAAAAAAAGGAAATGTGTTAATCGGCCTGATTATGGAAATCATGTCATGGTGTGCACGTAGATCAAAATGTCACAGTGAACACTCGTAATATTTACATTTTTTGTTAGTTATATCTCAGTAAAACTGGGTGTTTTAGTCCATATTATGTTGCCATAATGGAATATCTGAGACTAGGTAGTTTATAAAGAAAAGAGAATGGTTTTGGTCCATGGTTCTAACCATTTTTGGTCATTTTTCATGGCTGGAAAATTAAGAGCATGGCACCAACATCTGCCTGGTAAGGACCTCATGAGGCTTCAGCTCATGGTGAAAAGCAGAGGAGGAGTGGGCACAGGTGGAAGGGAAGAGGTGGCTCAACTCCCATGAGAGTGCACCTGTTCCCAGGAGATCGGCTCAGCCCACTCAGGGAGCTTTGTGTTCCCATGACCCCAACCTCCCAGGAGTCCCCACCCCCAACACTGCTGCACTGAGGAGTTAAAGCTCCAAACCATAAAACTTTTGGAAAATGCACTCAAATTACAGCACTTGCAGGCGGGTGGGGGGGGGCATAGGGAAGGCTGTCTCAGCACAATGCGCCAGGAGGGGTCATTGCCCTCATGCCCTCAAGGGGCTCTGCATGAAATCTGGGGGCAAAGGAAGAAGGAGGGCGTGGTCTTGATTTCCCGATTCTCTGTGCAGTTGAAGGACCTGGGTGTTCTGTCCCCGAAGCTTCTGGAGCGAGGCAGGGAGAAGCCACACATCTTATTTTACACCAGCTTCTCTTGTGTGACAGCTTCTGTGCGGACAGTGAGAGGAGCCTCAGGGGCCCCCCTTTCCAACACTCCTCCTCACACCCAAACCCCCTGCTTCGTCAAGGATCCTGGCCTGGTTTTGTCCTCCCTCCCTGCCTAGCAGAAAGTTCGCGTGGGACAGAGAGCTCTGGGGATGGCAGGGAGTGAAACTTCCCTCCTCTCTGCAGCTTCCATTGTTTGAGTCTCTAGAATAAACTGACAATGGACAGAGTAATAGGAGAAAAGACAAAGAAATCGATGGCGCACATACACACAGGACCCTCGGAAAACACAAGACGCCAAAGGGCCAGATGATTGCAGCTGCAAGTGGCAGGGACCTGGATTGTTCCTGTTAATCTCCAATAGCATCCCCGAGGCCACCCGAAGTCAAACAGGTTCCAGAGACACCCTGAGTCATATCTCCTGCCACACTCCTGCTTGAGTCCCTCAAACACAGAATCTAGAGATTCCAGAGTCATCCTGGGCCAGATCCATCCCTGCCCCTTCCCCATGGTGCTGGGCGTCCCATTAAGAAAAAGGAGAAAATAAGACCCAGGTTTGCAGGCAGCTCAGAGAATGGTGGACCCCAGACCCCCTGCTGTGCTGTATTCTACTGTGCCCTGAAACTCTCCCCCCTCTGTCTGAGGGGCTATTTAAAAAATCATTACTATTCCATGGAGAAATCTCAAAACTATAATATTGATGGAAAACATCAGATCATAAAATAATATATTGATATAATTTTTGGAAATTCTTAACTCCATAAGGATGAAATATGTTTTAAATATAAACACAAGTGCAGATATATACAGTAAATGTATGACAAATCTGAACAGAAAGGGTAACCAACAAGTTGAGAAGAGCAATTTTCTCTGGGGAGGGAGAGAGAGGAATCTGATAGGATCAGTGATTTCAGTTGTGTTTGTCATATTTACTACCAAAAAATATTAAGATCTGATAAAAAATGAATAAAAATTGAGAAGTATTACTATTAAATAGAAGTATCATATAATTATAATCCAGCAATCCACTGTGCAGCATAGAACCTAAGGAAATGAGATCGGTATGCCAGAGATACCTGCTCTCTTCACTGCAGCCTTGCACCACAGCCAAGTAGAAAAAGCCTAAGTGTCCACCACCTGATGAATGAATAAAGAAAACGTGGAGCATTTCCACAATGGAATACTACTCAGCCATACAAAAGATGAGATCTTGCTTTTATGATAACATGATGGAGCTGAAGGTCATTATGTTGAGGAAAGTCAGGCACACAAAGACCAATACAACATGATCTCCCTTAGGTGGAATCTAAAAGGTTGCTCTCATAGAAGTTGAGAGTAGAATGGTGGACACCAGAGGCTGGGGAGGAGGAGAGGGAGGGAGAGATGGGGGTAGGCTGACGAACAGAAGTTAAGTGCTTGTGCTCTACAGCAGAGTAGACTGTCTATAGACAAGGACAATGTATTGTGTATCTTTATAAAGACAGTAGATGCTGGGTGCTGTGGAGCACACCTATAATCCCAGCAACTTGGGAAGCTGAGAGGCGAGGATCACAAGTTCAAGGCCAGTCTCAGCAACTTAGGAAGACCTTGTCTCAAAGTAAAAAATAAATTTGAAGAAAAGGGTTGGAGTGGGACTGGGGACAGGGCTTAGTGGTAAAGCACTTCTAGGTTCAATTTCTAAGTCCTAAAATAGAAAAAAAGATTTTCAATGTTTGCACCACAAAGAAATGCCAAGACATGAGGAGACATGTGTTTAACCTGATCTGAGTGTTACACAATGTATACATGCATAGAAATCCCCAGGCACTCCACAAATATGTACAATTTCATGTCAATTAAAAAATGAAATAAACCCCAGAGTTTGCTGTCATTATTGCATTTTTAAGTCAGATGAGGCTTTTTGTAAAACTAAGATGTAGGAGCAGACAGTCCCCACCTCGTCCCTCACATACACACACTGTCCACGTTACAGAGTTCAGGGGACTAAGACAGTGAGACCTATAATTTCAGTCACCGTACTTATTTTTTAAAGGAAGAAAAGGAAAAAAGAAGCCTAAGAGATGCTATTATGGTGGCTAATTAAATTCCTTGCTATTACAATGCAGTCATTTTTGAGGATCATTACTTTTCATGTAGCTTCTTACGAGAGCTTCGTTGAAGGGTTTAGGTTAGGAAAACCGCAAGCCAAGCTGCGGAGCCATAGGCCACCCCTTCAGCCAGGGCGGCGTGCCTGCAGCTAAGGAGCGATCCAGGAAGAGGCAGCGTGGAGGGAGCTGCCAATCCTTTTGAAGTTCAAGAGCCAAAAAGAAGAGGAAGCAACTACCCTTTCCATAGAAAGAGATCCTAAGAATTTAGAGGGAAAATCAGGGATACAGCTGATATTTAAAACCCAGGACACTCTATTGCTAAAGTTTAATTATTCCACTAAAAGATATGGGCTGTCCTAGATGAACCAGGAACTCTAATGGATGTGTGGGAAAGAGGGCAGAGAGTGGTCAAAGTTGAGATGACCTTGACCTTGGGGAAAGGCAGTGTGAGCAGACCCCAGGGTGAGGTGAGCCAGAGACAGCTCAAGCTGACGTGATTCCACTTGCTTATCATTTCAAATGGGCGATTGTGGGATTATTCATTGGAATGGTGGCTTCTTTCCCCCTGGTTTTGGACAGCCAGCTCACCACACTGGCTGGATCTCATCTTTCAGATGAGAAACTGAGTCCAAGAGGAAGAGTGCTCTGTTCTTGGACTTTTTAAGCCCACTGTGTGGCGCAGTGTAGATATTCAATAAGTATTTGTTAACTGACCAAAACAGAGATAACTGAATCTTTTCCCTCCACCTCCCTAAGTTATCCACAAGTGTATTATGTGTAAAAGGTGAGACAGTTAGGTCAAACCGAAATGTGGCTTCAGACACAGATCCCAGAACCTTAGAAACCACACCACTGATATTGCAGCGAAAATTCCCAACACAGTCACGTGCTGCATGACACATTTTAGTCAGCGGCAGAGGGTGTATACGAAAAGGTGGCCCCTTGGGACTCTGGTGAAGCTGAAGAATCCCTAGCACATTGTGCCGGGCAGCCACAGCCACGTCCTGGCACAGAGCGCCACCGAGTTTGTGGTGATGCGGGTGTGAACAGCCTGCTCAGATACACAAATGCCATCATGCCCCAGGTGCCCACAGGAGTCAGTGCACTGGGGAATGAGTTTGTAGTCCAGGAGCAACAACAGCCCAGGTGCGGAGTGGGCTATGCTCTCTGGGATCTCTCTCCACTATGATGAGCCCCCCTTTTTTTTTATTTGTTCTAATTAGTTGCACATGACAGTAGAATGCATTTATACATTTTGACAGATCATACATGAACAGAGTGTAATCTCTCATTCTTCTGATTATACCTATTGCAGGATCACATGGCTCATGCAGTCATACATGTACATGAGGTAATAATGTGTTTCACTTCCTACCACCCTACCCTCTCCCCTCCCTTCGCTCCCCTCTACCTAATATAAAGTAACTCTAGTCTTCCCTAGCCTCCCCACCTTATTGTGAATGAGCTTTTACCAACTTCTTTTCCGCCTTGGTGCTGTGGCTGGAACCCAGGACCTTGTGCATGCTTGGCAAGTGCTCTACCACTCACATGCATCCTGGGCCCTCCAATCCAATTAGATACTTGACTGGGATCCCTCTGAGATCTCTTACGGGCAGCCCAGAGCCCGCAAGGCCAGTTTGGACTAAGGCTCCCCATTTTGAACAGCAAGCGTCTCAGGGGCTGTGCAGACTTTCCAGGTGTTGAATACAGCTTGCCACTGGAGTGAGGCCGGCACTTTGCGCAGCCTAATGCTTAGGAGGAGGCCACGTTGGACTTCAGCAGACGATACCTGCGGTTAATGCAATCAGAATCTGCAGACGTGAGGAAACGTGGTGCCGACAGCGAGTGAAAACACGACTCTGCTTTCCATTAGAAAACGATAGGAGTTGGAGGTGAGATTTGAATAATAAGTGCGACCATCTAAAAGGGCACATTTTTAGCCTTACCTTGTTGAAAGTACCCAGTTAAAAATCAGACCTGCGGGAAAGTGTTAGGGATGCGAACAGCTTGCGACAGCCACTAGTCAACTAGCCAAGTAGCCGCTAGCCAAAGTCCAGCTGCAATCGAATTGCAAACCCGGCCCCCTCGGTGCTCCCGGTGTACCCCTGACACCCCGCTTTCCACCCCCGCCGCTCCCCCACCCTCCATGCTGCTAATGATGTGAACACTCATAAGTCAGCACTGGGTTAAGAGGGGACCAAAAGGAATGCTTTAGATGAAATCAGATGTGACCCCTGGAATCAGGAACATCTGAGAGTGTGGTTTTAATTAAGGGGCTCAGCCGGCTCCCCCATGCCCACCTCTGCGGCCGCTGGAGCGCACACAGTCCTCCAGCCAAGGACAGAGGGTTTGTGGCCTCACACTCCATTAGAAAAAATAAATAAATCAGAGCCACCCCAGGCGGTCACGTGTGTCGAAGCAATGGGACTGCAACCTGTGTCCGAATTCCCAGCCCAGTCACAGCCTCACAAGCTGCGACTAAACCCTATTGTGAAGGAATTCCGATTCTCCTGCCCTGATGCGGTCCGCTCTAGGGCACAGGCCCACAGCTGAAGCCCACCGGCTCGCCCCCTGCTGTCTGAAGTCTCATGAAATGGGCCAGCCCTGATGGAAGGGAAGCTGTTCTAAAATCCCGCAGGTACTTCATGACAAGCTGGAGTGCTTTGAAGGAGGCAGGGAGTTGAACTCTAGGGCTGGGCCACTTCAAGATGCAAAAGAGGTGATGTTCATCAATGTGGGTTCGGGTCTCATATCACTGGGTGGGGGCAGTTTCTAAGTCTCTGGAAGCAAAGTCATCAGAGAGCTAAGGACTCAAAGCGGAAAAGTGGACTAGTCCATGGGATGGGAAGGAGAAAATGAGGACTCTCAGCTTTTCTCTTCCCGTGGGTGCATTACACCTCATAGTGGGATTCATTGTGACACATTCGCACATGCACGTGACATATTTTGATCAGTGTCACTCGCCATGAACTCCGCTTTCTCTCCTCTTACCTCACCCTGATCCACTTCCTCAATTCTACCAATCTCCCTTCTATTTCCATGAGGTTCCTTGTTACTTTTCCCTCTCTAATTTCCACATAAAGAGAACACACGACCTTGACATTCTGTGTCTGGCTTATTTCACTTGACATATTGACACGATCTCCAGTTCCATCCATCTTCCTGCAAATGGCATGATTTCATTTTTTCTTTATGGCTGAATAACACTGTTGTGTATACACACACCACATTTTCTTTATCCATCCATCTCTTGGTGGACACACGCTGGTTCCTTGTGACTTGGCTAGTGTGAATTGGGCTGTAATAAACATGAATATGCATGTATCTCTATACTACGTTGACTTTAATTCTTCTGGGAAAATACTGAGGAATGCTACAGCGGGCTCATGGGGAGAATGCATTCCGAGTGCTCTTGGGAACCTCCATACTGTACTAATTTACAATCCCACCGACAGTGTATAAAGGTTCCCTTTCCCCCACATCTTCACCGGCATTTATTACTTGTGTTCTTGATCATGGCCCTTCTGACTGGAGTGAGAGGAATATCTCAGTGTAGTTTTTTTTTAATTATTTATTTTTTTTATTTTAGTTCATTGTACACAAATGGACTACAACTATCATTTTTCTGGTTGTACATATACATAGGGTAAAGATGTTTGTCTCATTCTATTATCTTTCCTTCCCTGCCCCCTCCCCACCCTCATTTTCCTCTATACAATCCTTCCCTTCTCCATTCTTCCCATACCTCCCCCCACTCCTGCTATGTGTCATCAACCACTTACAAGAGAAATCATTTGGTCTTTGTTTTTTTGGGATTGGCTTATTCCACTTAACATGATATTCTCCAATTCCATCCATTTACCTGCAAATGTCATAATTTTATTATTCTTTATTGCTGAATAATATTCCATTGTGTATATATACCACAGTTTCTTTATCTGTTCATCTATTTAAGGGCATCTAAGTTGGTTCCACAATCTAGCTATAGTGAATTGGACTGCTATAAACATTGATGTGGCTGCATCACTGTAGTATGCTGATTTTAAGTCCTTTGGGTATAGACCAAGGAATGGGATAGCTGGGTCAAATGGTGGTTCCATTCTGGGTTTTCTAAGGAATCTCCATACTGCTTTCCAGAGTGGCTGCACCAATTTGCAATCCCACCAGCAATGTATGAGTGTACCTTTTTCCCCACATCCTTGCCAACACCTATTGTTGCTTGTATTTTTGATAATAGACAGTCTAATTGGGGTGAGATGATATCTTAGGGTAGTTTTGATTTGCATTTCTCTTATTACTAGAGATGTTGAACATTTTTTCATATATCTGTTGATTGCTTGTAGATCCTCTTCTGTGAAGTGTCTGCTCATTTCCTTAGCCCATTTATTGATTGGGTTAGTTTTGATTTGCATTTCTCTAATTGGTAGAGATGTTGAATGTTTTTTCTTCTTATTTTTTTGTCATTTTAATTTTGTCCCTTGAGCAATGTCGATTTAGTTCATTTATCCATTTATCGATTGGGTTGTCTTTTGGGTGGTAAGTTTTTTGAGTTTGTGATATATTCTGAATATGAATCCTTGAAAACACTTAACTTTAAAAGAGGATGATATCAGCCATTGAGATTCTCTTCAAATAGTGGAAACGTCTTGATGGTTAATTGCATGTGTCGACTGGGTTGGCTACAATGCCCAGTTACTGGTTGAACATTAGTCTAGATGTTTCCATGATGTATTTTTTAGTGGTGATTAACATTTAAATGGTAGACTTTGAGTAAAGTGGATAACATGTCTTAATGTGGGTAGGCCTCATCCAGTCAGTTGAAGGCCTTAAGACAGATGACTGAGATCCCTGGAGGAAGAAGGAATTCTGCCTTCAGGCTGCCTGCCATCTGCCTCAAGACTGGAACTTCAACTCCGCCTTGGATCTCCAGGGCTGGTCTTACAGATTTCACACTCGCCAACTCCTGTAATTGTGTGAGGCTATTCCTTAGAGTCTCTCTACACATACAGTTCTCTTTATACATGGACCTCCTGTTGGTTGTTTCTCTGGAGAACCTTGACTCATAGAATTTGGTTTGTGAAGAAGCACTCATGTTTGGTGGGTGTAGCAAGTACTTATTATGACTTTCCACTCTTTTCTTCAATCCTTACAACAAGTGATTCCCCCTTTTCCAGATTTGAAAACCCAGGTTTGATTATACTGGGAATCTTGAGCATGTCAGTGGAGCCTCTCATCCTCACTCAGGCCTCTCTGTCTCCTTTGCTAAGGACCCTCTCAAGGCCTCGCTAGGCCTTGCTGAAAGACTGGTTTTGTTATCCCAGAAAACTGAGGAAGCTTTGGGCCCCCTGCACAGACAGGCCAGGCTTGAAGAGAGAAGCTGGTCAGTGGAGAGCAGTGGATGCAAGAGAAGGAAAGTCCTGATGGCTCTCAGAGGCCTCCCCTTGGGGCCTGCTCCACCCTGTCCTTCAGCTGCAGGTTTATGTTCTGGCTGATTTGTTGTCGCCAGCTTAATCATGGTGCAGCTGACACACGGTAAGCTGTGCATATTCCAAGTGGACAACAGGACAGGGTGTGCACATACACACCCACAATCAAGATCATGAGCACATTACCATTCCCCAAAGCATCCTTATACTCTTTGTGACCTTTCTCTTCTGTGCCCTGCCAGTAACTACTGATCTGCTTTGGATTCTGGAATTGTATATAAAAGGAACTATGCAGTATACGTGCTTTTATCTTTAAGTTGTGGGGTGGATCTGGCTTCTTTCCGACTGCATAAATCTCTTGAGACCCACCATGTGGATGTTGTATGTACCACACATTCCTGTTTTGTATTCCCCAACAGTAGTCCACTGAACGGGTCTGCAATCTGCTTATCCTTTGATCAGTGGAAATGTAGAATGGAGCAGGCTGTCTATGGACGAAGACCTCTGAAACTGTGAGCACCTAAATAAACTTTTCCTCCTCTAATTGTTCTTTTCCAGTCTTTTAGTTGAGGCAGTGAAAAAGCTGACTAAACAGGAGAAGAATTTATTTTGTTATTATTGGGTGTGAGAGTTCTTTATATATTCTGGATACAAGTGCTTTATTAGCTATGTGATGTTCTAACAGATTCTCTAGGTCTGTGTGTGTGTGTGTGTGTGTGTGTGTGTGTGTTGTCTTTTCATTCTCTCAACAGAGTATTTCATAGAGCAAAAATTTTTAATATAGATGAAACCCAATTTATAATTTTTATTTTATGTTTCATGCTTTGGTTAGCATGTTTAAGAAACCTTTGCCTCTTCCAAGGTTGTAATTCTTTCTTCTGGGAGTTTCGTGGTTAAGGGATTGCCTTAAACATTTTTCACACCTATTAAAAAATGATCAGAATTTTTAAAAACTTTGCATGTAGGTATCCAATGGTCCCAGAATCACAGGTCCTTTCTCCACTGACCTGTCTTCATGCCTTTGTCAAAAATTTACTGACCACACATGTGTAGGTCAGTTCCACGACTCCCTGTCCTGCTGCATGGATCTACTCCTCTCATCTGTCCTGATGCCGATACCACATTGTCTATTACTGTGAATTCTTAATAGTGTTTGAAGTCAGGTGGTAAAAGTCCTTCAATTTTGTTCTTTTCCAGAATTGCATTTCCATTTGAGTTTTAGAATCAACCTGTCAATTTCTACTGAAAAAGAAAACGTGCTGAGATTTTGATTGGAATTGTGGAATCCATGGATCAATCTGGGGAAAATTGACATCTCCATAACACAGCGTCCTTTGATCCATGAACATGATGGATTTTTCCATTTTGAATTAGGTGCTCTTAATTTCTCTCCATAATGTTCTGTAATTCTCAGCGCACAGATCTTTCAACTGGTGGCTGATTAGGAACAGCTGCTCTCTTTGCATAGTAATGCAGTAAAAAAAAAATCCTGTCTTTATTTGAAATTTTGCTATTTACTTGTCATGGATTTTTGGACTAACTTTCGTATTATAAAGCATTACATTATCATATCATTTGTCTTGATTATGGAGTTTTGGGTGCTGCTTAAATTTGGGGCCAAGGTGAATGCTTCTTGTAGCTCACCCTCGTCCCATCCCTGGATTAAGTAATCTATATTTTTTATGCTATTGTCTTTAATTTGAATTTGCCATGATTCATTGCTAGTATATAGAAATGCAATCAATTTTTGTATATTGATCTTGTATCCTGCAACCCTACTTTACCAACTTTTTGTTTCCAGTACATTTTCTATAGATTTCTTTGGAGTTTCTACATGTGAGGTCACATCCTCAATTTTCTGGAAGAGATTGAGTAGAATTAATATTATTTTCTCTTAAATATTTGGTAGAATTTTCCACAGAAGCCATATGAACCTGGCATTTTCTCTGTGGGATGGTATTTAAATTATGAATATAATTTCATTAACAAAGTTATTCAGGTTATGTATTTCTTTGGGAGTGAGTTTTAATACTTTATGTGTCTTAAGAACTTTATCTTCTTTATCTAAGGTTTGCATCAATTACCATAAAGTTGTAATATTTCTTATTATCATTTTAATATCTATAACATTTGTTACTATGTCACTTTCCTCATTGCCATATTGATAACTCTTAACTAGTTTTTCTCTTTTTTATTTCCAGATCACTCACCTCTCTTTTAGGCAGGTAAACAAAATGCTTTTGAAAGCAATTTTTAATTTTTTTCTGCTTTCTAGTTTGCTGATTTTCTTTTCTTTTTTAATTGTTTGTTCTATTTAGTTACACTTGGCAGCAGAATGCATTTTGATTCATTGTACACAAATGGAGCACAACTTTTTGTTTCTCTGGCTGTACACAATGTAGTCATACCATTCAT
>JAJEJO010005498.1:0-12007 GCA_020662805.1 Glaucomys volans | reverse complement strand
AAAGAAAGAAAGAAAGAAAGAAAGAAAGAAAGAAAGAAAGAAAGAAAACAAAGTTGACCAAACAGAGAAGATGGTAAGGAATCATGAATGGAACCTCCTTTTATGGGACATCATGAAAAGACCAAATTTAAGAATTATTGGGATTGAGGAAGGTGCAGAGATACAAACCAAAGGAATGAATAATTTGTTGAATGAAATAATATCAGAAAATTTCCCAAATCTGATGAATGAAAAGGAAGATCAAATATAAGAGGCTTACAGGACACCAAATGCACAAAATCACAACAGGTCCACACTGAGGCACATTATAATGAAAATACCTAACATACAAAATAAAGATAGTATTTTAAAGGCTGCGAGAAAAAAGCATCAAATTACATACAGAGGGAAACCAATATGGATATCAGCAGATTTCTCAGTCCAGACTCCAAAAGCAAGAAAGAAAGGCCTAGAACAGCATATTTCAAGTTCTGACAGAAAATGGATGCCAAGAATCTTATACCCAGCAAAACTTACCTTCAGATTTGAAGATGAAATAAAATCCTTCCATGATAAACAAAAGCTAAAAGAATTCACAAATAGAAATCCTGCACTATAGAACATTCTCAACAAAATATTCCAAGAGGAAGAAATGAAAACAACAATGTAAGTCAGCAAAGGGAGGAATTATCCCAAAGGAATAGCCAATTAAAGGAGAAACTTAGTCAAGTTAAAAGCCAAAAATAAGCCCAAACGACCAGGAATGCAAGTCATATATCAGTAGTAACCCTGAATATAAACGGCCTAAACTCATCAATCAAAAGACATAGACTGGCAGATTGGATTAAAAAGAAAGACCAAACAATAAAGACCAACAAAGCCTTCAAGAGACTCATCATGGAAAAGGACACCCATAGACTAAAGGTGAAAGAATGGAAAAAAACATACCATGCACATGGACTCAGTAAAAAAGCAGAGGTTTCTATTCTCATTTCAGATAAAGCAGACTTCAAGCCAAAGTTGGTCAGAAGGGATAAAGAAGGTCATTTCATACTGCTTAAGGGAAGCATAAATCAGCAAGACATAATGATTATAAATATTTATGCCCCAAACAAAAGTGCATCCATGTATGTTAAACAAATCCTTCTCAATTCCAGGAACCAAGTAGACCAAAACACCATAATACTAGGTGACTTTAATATACCTCTCTCACCATTGGACAGATATTCCAAACAAAAATTTAACAAAGAAACCATAGATCTCAATAACACAATCAATAATTTAGACTTAATAGACATATATAGAATATTCCATCCATCAACAAGTGAATAAACTTTCTTCTCAGCAGCACATGGATCCTTCTCTAAAATAGACTATATGCTAGGCCACAAAGCTACCCTTAGCAAATGCAAAAAGATAGAAATACTACCTTGCATTCTATCAGATCATAATGGAATGAAATTAGAAATCAATAATACAATAAAAAACAGAAACTACTCCAACACCTGGAGATTAAATAATACACTGTTGAATGATGCATGGATAACAGAAGACATCAGGGGGGAAATAAAAAAATTCATAGAGGTCAACAAAAACAACGATACAACATATCAAAATCTCTGGGACACCATGAAAGCAGTGCTAAGAGGAAAATTCATTGCATGAAGCTCATTCAATAAAAGAATGAAAAGTCAACAAATAAATGACTTCACATTACAGCTCAAAGCCCTAGAAAAAGAAGAACAGGTTAACACCAAAAGTTGTTGAAGACAGGAAATAATTGAAATCAAAGTTGAAATCAATGAAATTGAAACAAAAGAAACTATTCAAAAAATTGACAAAACAAAAAGTTGGTTATTTGAAAAAATAAAAAATCGATAAACCCTTAGCCACACTAACAAAGAGAAGAAGAGAAAAAACTCAAATTACTAAAATTCGAGATGAAAAAGGAACTATCACAATGGACACTATTGAAATACAAAAAATAATTAGAAGTTATTTTGAAAATCTATCCTCCAACAAAATAGAAAATCTCGAAGACATCAACAGGTTTCTAGAGACATATGACCCACCCAAACTGAATCTGGAGGATATACATAATTTAAATAGCCCAATTTCAAGCAACAAAATAGAAGTCATCAAGAGCCTGCCTACCAAGAAAAGTCCAGGGCCAGATGGATTCTCAGCTGAGTTCTACAAGACCTTCAAAGAAGAGCTCATTCCAATACTCCTCAAAGGATTCCATGAAATAGAAGAGGAGGGAACCCTTCCAAACTCATTCTATGAAGCTAATATCACCCTGATATCAAAACCAGACAAAGACACATCAAGGAAAGAAAATTTCAGACCAATATCCCTAATGATCATAGATGCAAAAATTCTTAACAAAATTTTAGCAAACTGCAAATAAAAACATATTAAAAAGATAGTGCACCATGATCAAGTGGGTTTCATCCCAGGGATGCAAAGTTGGATCAACATCCAGAAATCTATAAATGTAATTCACCACATCAACAGGCTTAAAGTTAAGAATCACATGATTATTTCAATAGATGTGGAAAAAGTATTTGATATAATACAACACCCCTTCATGCTCAAAACACTAGAAAAACTAGGGATAGTAGGAATATACCTCAACATTGTAAAGGCTATCTATGCTAAGCCCACGGCCAACATCATTCTAAATGGAGAAAAACTGAAAGCAATCCCTCTTAAAACTGCAACAAGGCAGGGATACCCTCTTTCACTGCTTCTATTCAACATCGTCCTTGAAATTCTAGCCAGAGCAATTAGACAGACTAAAGAAATAAAAGGGATATGAATAGGAAAATAATAACTTAAACTATCACTATTTGCAGATGATATGATTCTATATTTAGAGGAACTGAAAAATTCCACCAGAAAACATCTAGAACTCATAAATGAATTCAGTAATGTAGCAGGATATATAATCAACACTCATAAATTTAATGCATTCTTACTCACAAGTGATGAATCCTCTGAAAGAGAAATTAGGAAAACTACCCCATTCACAATAGCCTCAAGAAATAAAATAAAATACCTGGGAGTCAATTTCACAAAAGAGGTGAAAGACCTCTACAATGAGAACTACAAAACACTAAAGAAAGAAATTATAGAAAATCTGAGAAGATGGAAAGATCTCCCATGTTCTTGGATAGGCAGAATTAATATTGTCAAAATGGCCATACTACCAAAAGTACTATACAAATTCAATGCAATTCCAATTAAAATCCCAATAATGGACCTCATAGAAATAGAGCAAGCAATCATGAAATTCATTGGAGAAGTAAGAGACCCAGAATAGCTAAAGCAATCCTTAGCAGGAGGACTGAAGCAGGTGGTATCACAATACCAGACCTTCAACTATACTACAAAGAAATATTAACAAAAACAGCATGGTATTGGCACCAAAATAGGCAGGTAGACCAATGGTACAGAATAGAGGACACAGAGAAAAACTCACATAAATACAGTTATCTCATACTAGACAAAGGAGTCAAAACATACAATGGAGAAAAGACAGCCTCTTCAACAAATGGTGCTGGGAAAACTAGAAATCCATATGCAGCAAAATGAAACTGAACCCCTATCTCTCACCCTGCACAAAACTCAACTCAAAATGGATCAAGGACCTAGGAATTAGACCAGAGACCCTGTACCTAAAAGAAGATAAAATAGGTCCAAATCTTCATCATGCTGACTTAGGACCAGACTTCCTTAACATGACTCCCAAAGCACAAGAAATAAAAGCTGGAATCAGTAATTGGGATAGATTCAAACTAAAAAGCTTTTTCTCAGCAAAGGAAACAATCAACAATGTGAAGAGAAAACCTACAGACTGGGAGAAAATCCTTGCCACACACACACTTCAGATAGGGCACTAATCTCCAGAATTTATAAAGAACTCAAAAACCTTTACTCCAATAATACAAATAACCCTGCTAAGAAAATGAGCAGACACTTCACAGAAGAGGATCTATAAGCAATCAACAGTTACATGAAAAAATGTTCAATATCTCAAGTAATAAGAGAAATACAAATCAAAACTACCCTAAGATATCATCTCACCCCAATTAGAATGTCTATTATCAAAAATATAAGAAACAATAGGAGTTGGAAAGGATATGGGGAAAAAGGTACACTCATATATTGCTGGTGGGGTTGCAAATTGGTGCAGTCACTCTGGAAAGCAGTATGGAGATTCCTTAGAAAACCCAGAATGGAACCACCATTTGACCCAGCTATCCCACTCCTTGGCCTATACCCATAGGTCTTAAAATCAGCATACTACAATGATGCAGCCACATCAATGTTTATAGCAGCCCAATTCACTATAGCTAGATTGTGGAACCAACCTATATGCCCTTCAATAGATGAATGGATAAAGAAACTATAGTATATATACACAATGGAATATTATTCAGCCGTAAAGAATAATAAAATTATGACATTTGCAGGTAAATAGATGGAATTGGAGAATATCATGTTAAGTGAAATAACTCAAGCCCAAAAAACTGAAGGCTGAATGATTTCTCTGATAAGTGGTTGATGACACACAATGGGGGTGGGAGGAGGTAAGGGAAGAATGAGAAGAGATGGATTGTATAGAGGAAAATGAGGGTGGGGAGGGGGCAGGGAAGGAAAGATAATAGAATGAGACAAGCATCATTACGCTATGTCTATGTATGAATATGCAAATTGTATGATTCTATTTTGTTTACAATCAGAAAAAGAATAGTTGTACTTCATTTGTGTACAATGAACCAAAATAAAAAGAAAAAAATAATAAAGTGACAGGTAATAGTTCCATTTTACAGATGATAAACTGAGGCTCAGAGTTTAAGACTTGTCCAATATTAAAAGCATTGTTAAGACAAGGTGGAAAACAAAAACAGAAGAGCTGAGATGGAGAACAGAAGGGGAGGGAGTCAACCATATAAGACCCTATACCCCCCTTTATCTCCTAAGCAATTTGCTTTTTTCCATATTTTATTGGTACATTGTACTTATGTAATGGTGGGATTCATTGGGACATACTCATACACACATACAGTATCACAATGTAATTTGGGCAATGTCATTCCCCAGGATTTCCCCTTTCTACACCCATTTTGAAATTGTAGATGTGTTTTAAGAACACCAGGCGGGACTTGATATGGATTTCAATGTTACCTTTTTAAACCACGAAAATCCTGTATGGGATTCTTCTGCATGAATCACCCAAGGACCGCCCCTTTCCTTGCTGGGGCCTGACCCTATTTGCCTTTAGCAAGCCACCCTCTCCCTACTTGGAGCCCAGAAGATTCGTGCCCCTGGGCCTCAGGGGAAGCACGTGTGTCGGTGCCTGCCCCTGGCCACCACCAGGTTCACTGTGGGCCACGTAGCTTGCAGGCCTTGCCAGGGCCAAGGAGGCTCAGTTCTCAGGTTTATAGGAGACTCTTTCTATTCTGGCCTGGACAGGAGACAGGAGAAACTCACCACAGAAGAAGCTAGATCTAGAAATAGGTCCCTAGGCTGGGAATGTTTTTGAACTTGAATGAAACCTTCTGGTGAGCTCTCCAGCCCCTCAACACTTACGTGAACAATTGCTCCCTCCCTCACGCACGGCTTTCTTCTTCTTACGTTATTTGAATGGATTTTTGTGGCTATTAAATGAACACCATTGTAAGAATGATAACCCATCTTTTGGCAAGCATTTAGGAAAATAGACTCTCCTATATAACTTCTGGAAATATAAATTGATATTATATGTGTATGTGTTAGTGCGTGTGCCCTAGCACCCCAAAATCCCACCTTAAGTAAATAATCAAGAATGTGTGAGATAAATTTAGTAAGAGTACCCACAATTGTCATTCAGAACATTAAAGATTGTAAGTAATCTAAACATACACTAGGAGATGAACTAGATAGCAAAACATTGATATGACACAAACTAAGTAGAATTTAAATAATATTGTAGGAGAATACTGATGTTAAAGTGTTCATAAAACATCACTGAGTGAAATGTAAGGAATGAATTATAGGTACAGGATAATTTCTTTTTGCTTATAAAATGTAGACTTGTACACATGTAGAGAAAGTGGGAAGCTGTGGCCCAATATTTTACCAGTGGTAGAAATGCCAGTACATATTTAATTTTTTTTATTATTTCTTTTTAAATATGTATTATCTTGATATGTCATCACATGTTAAATGTTATTAAAATTACATTCAATGCTTTTTAAGAAAAATCATTTGAATAGTACGTTGCAGGAAAGTTAGAAACGTGGGAAAATCATAATCATATCACTACAGTACGGTCATTCCCAATTTCGTACAGCTGGGTATTTTTCTTTTCAGTCTTTCTCTCGCTATTGTTTTTCCTTTATTCTGCAGCGATTAGACAATGCATGCAATTTTGCTTCCTGCTTTTCTCACCTAACACTTTCCTGGTGTTCAGTACTTCTACCCAGCATTCATCGTGGATAACATCCCTTTCTTCTTTATTTAACCACTCCCATATTGTTGGACATTTAGACTCCATGCAGTATTCAAAAGACAAACTATATCTCTGTGTTTGTTGTGTGGTTTCCTTCTGAGAACTCCCCAGAAGAGTTCTAAGCAAGGCCCCTTGTAAATGAGAACTACTGGATGGAAACTGTCCCTCCCTCCCCCATGCCCCTGGCCTCAGCCACCTCTGCCCAACCACAGCTAGGACGGGCCCTTCAAGCCAACAGAAACAGAGAACCTTTGATGCCCAGAGGGAGGCTGGGCCAGGCTAAGAGGCTGCGGGGGAAATGCTAAGGAGGCAGGAGCAAGATAGCCCTTTCCGGTTACTCGTAAGTGCAGCTTAAGGCTTAGTGACATCGATTGAATCAATATCTGACCTGGAGCCTGGTTTTCTAAGGAATCAAGTCATCTCCTTACATCCAAGGCCAGAAAGAGGAGACTGTGTAACAGGCAGGTAGGAGGGCCCTTCCCTAGGGAGTGAGGGGGCATGAAATGGAGAGAGGCTGGCCTTGGGTCAGGAGGCCTCAGTCCTACCAGCCAGGTATGTGACTCCAAGAAGGCCTTCCAAAAATGATGGGGCTGACAATTCCTGCCCTGCCTGGAAGACTGAGAGCCTTCCATGTGGACTGGGGAGAACGTCCTTGGTGTACTCCAGAGTCCTGGTGCATGTTGCAGGATCAAGATCGTCTGTGTTTCTGAGGGTCAGAAAATGATGGCGTGCTCGGCTCGTACACACGTAGTGAAGGAAGTAGTTTCTTCTTTTATTTCATATTTATGGAGTGCCTGCTGGGCACAGGTCCTATTTTTGGTATGTGGGATGTGACAGTGAAAAAAAAAGATAAAGCCTTTCATGGAACGTTACATTCTAGCACATAGAGACGACACGAGTAAACAAATAGGTCAAAGGATGATTTCAGAAAGCCACCATAAGGAAATAAGAGGGTGGGATTGAAGGAGGGGTGTTATCTTCTGCAAGACTGAATAGAAGGTCTCTAAAGGCCATTCGTGCTAAAGCCTGAAGATGCCAAAAGAATGAAGGTCAAATATCTCCAAGCAAAGGTGGCAACCTTCACCAGGACCCAACCATGCCAGCACCCTGATCTCAGCCCCGAGCCTCCAGGACTGAGAAATGACTTTCCGCTATTTAAGACACCCGGCCTATGGTATTTTGCTATAGTGTTTCAAGGGCTAAGGCAAACACAAAGAGCCTCTCGGTCCACACAGGATGACTTAAAACAGGTCTCATTGTTCCTCGGTCCACAAAGTCTTAAGTTAGGCAATGCACACTCAGTAGGGGCGATATGAACCCCAAGGGGGCAAGAGTTGGTTGTGGGTGAAGGAGCACATGAAAAAGTCTTAGACTTTTTATGTATGAAACAAATATACATATGGTACATAAATAAATAGTCAGTACATCTGTGTTATCAAACTTTTATGGGTGGGATGATTTGCATACTTAAAAGATAAAGTATGCAAAAAGGGGTCTTAGACATTAGATAATGAAAAATAGGTTGAGTGATACTGTGTTATATCCAGCTGGGGCCTAGAGTGGGGTCACTCAAAGATAAGTGGAAGTTTCCTCCTATAGCAGGAAGCTGGAAATCCAAATCCTCAGATTCTGCTCTGTCACCATCAGCTGCCATGAGTTCTGAAGAGCCAAGAGTCACAGAGATGGGATCAGGAGAAGGTGACTAGTGTCTCACTGGATCTTTGGTCCTCAAAGCTCTGGCAGGAAGGTCCAGGACACCCTATTCCCCCATCCTGCCCCCTCAGCTGCCAAACCAAATGAAAAGTGATGCTTCCAAGAGAAATAGATTTTCCTCTCACACAAATGAATCCCAGAAGTAAGCTGTCCAAGATGGACACAGCAGCTCCACAACGACCCAGACTCCTCTCTCAGGCTTAAAAATGGTCACTCAATCTCAGCCATCATGTCTGAAGTCCAGGCAGCTGGGAGTAGGAGTAGAAGACACACTCCTTTCCTTTAAGCATACTTCCAAGAATCTCTTCTACTTACATCCCATTGCCAGAAATGTACATGACCCCACCCAAATGTAGGAGAGGTTAGAAATTAGGCGGTAAGGGCAGCAGGGAACCCAGCCCAAAGGTGGATGACCTATTATTAAGGAGGAAGTGGAGCACAGGTGCCAGGCACAATCAGCAGTCACTACACAGTGAGAAAATTCTTCATGATGTACCCTATATGGTGCCCAATCAGGAAGATTCCCTAACCTAGGTAAACAGGCCCAACGGGCCTTTGTGGGTTTCTGTCTCTTTGGCCTCTGTGATGGTCAATTTTATACATCAGTGTGATTGGGCTAATGGCTGCCCAGATAGCTGGTACAAACCATGTCTGAGTGTGTCTGTGTGTTTCTAGAGAGGCTACCATTTGAATCTGTGGACTGAGTAACAAAGATCACCCTCACCAATCTATTGAGGGCCCAAATAGAATAACACTGGGAACTTCATTGTTTTCTGCCCCAGACCTGAGCATTCAGGGTTCTTGGGTCTTTGGACTCAGATGGCCATCCTGGATCTCAGGCCTTCAGGTTTTGGACTTCAGCTTTCCTGGGCCTCTAGCTGGCAGATGGCAGACTAGGACTCTTAAGCCTCCGTCATTGCACAAGTCAATCCCTCATGCTGAATCTCTTTCTATACATCTTCACTTCTTCTGTTCATTCTGTTTTGCTGAAGGACACCAACTACTGCAGCTTCCCTCTGGTTCCTGCTTGACTCTCTAAGGTGGCAATGAAACCGTGAGAAGAGATATGAGGCATGTTTTTACTAAAAAAAGGAAAGTCTGGGCAACATTTTATTTCAGATGGGGGAGGGAGGGGAAGAAAAGAAGCACCATTCCCCATTCAGATGTATTTATGCTCTCTTGCTAACATTCCAACCCCACAATGGGGTTAGATTAACGTTCTAGACCCTGCTTCATCCTCCACACTCACTAGTTTTTCTTGCCAGGAATTGACAATACGTGAAAGGGAGCTCTGAGCTTTCTTTACCCTCAGACCATCTTTCTCTGGGACTCACCGAAGCAGAAGAAAGATGAGGGAAGAAGATGGTTGTGAACCCCAAAGGTGTGGTGGAACGTCTGTAGGGAGACTCTTTGATAGGGGAGGCTGGGAGAACAGACACCAGAGAGCCTGCAAGGAAAAGGTTCCTACAGGGTACCAGGTGCTAAAGGAAGCATGAACAATGTGCTCATGGAACAAACGCAGGGAGAGGGATGACTCATAACCACTGAGTCACCATGTTGGAGGCACCTGAAGAGGCAAGAGGCATATGAAGCACAGGAAGTCTTTGGGGGTGAACCAGGGGGGACTCACTTTAGAAAATGCCAGGTTGTTTGAAGTGTAGGTTGTAAGAGGCAGGCAGGCATGGCTGGAGGCACAGAACACAGCAGGAAGACTCGGTGGTTGTGGCTTTACTTGAGAGGAAGTAATGGAAATAAGATTCTACTACTTCGCTTCTAACTGGCCTCTGTGATGTTAGCAGATTTTGGTGGACAGAAAATAGAGAACTTGGATCTAGAGGCTATGAATAAGAGTGAATCCAGGGAGGCTTTGGGTCTGCACCCCACACATACTGGGCGAAAACAAAATCTAGATCTGTAGAACACAGGGTGGGCAGATACCTACCCATAGAAGCTACTCCAAAAGCCCAATTAAACTCCACCAAACTGGATTGAATAGTATCCTCACCAAATTCATGTCCACCCAGAACCTCAGAATGTGACATTATTTAACAATCAGGTCTTTGAGGATACAGTTAGTTTACTTAAGATGAGGTCACACTGTACTTGATGGGTATTAAATCCAATATGGCGGATGTCCTTGTAAGTGGAGGAAATGATAGAGAGAGACATGAGGAATAAAGAGGTGATGAAAGCTGAGGTTGGAGGGGGGTGACACACCAAGGAACAGCAGACATTGCCAGCAGCCAGCAGAAACTCACAGGAGGCCAGGAACCTTGCAGGGGAGTGTGGCCTTGTCAACAGCTTGAGTTCAGAATTCTGGTCTCCAAAACTGTAAAAGAAAAACCTTGGGTGTAAGACATTCTGCTCACGGTTCTTTGTTAGGGCAGCCCTAGGAACAAACACACAGGCCCTGTGGGACTTGGTTCTCATGTACCCGAGAACTCAAGGCATCAGCAATGGAGAGAGGTCTCCAGAGATCCTCAGTGCAGGGACCAGGGACTGAGAGGGTGAGTGTGGAGGACAAAGAGCCCAACTTGCAAATGGGAAGACACATCTCCGTCCTGAGGGGCCCCTGGACAAAGCACTCCAGTAACTCAGAACCTACAGAAAGCCTGCCACACATGCTCACTCCGTTGCTATGGCAAATCCATTCTCCCCACCCACGAGGATGCCCGAACCCTCCCGTTCTTGACTGTGACTGTAAATACGTTCACAAATGTCTACCACGTAAAAAGCAGGACTGCCTCTAGTCATTCCTATTTGCCACCAATATTTCAGAAGCAAAGTTACTTTTTATGATGCATTGAAGGGAACCTGCGCTGAAGTGGGGCAAGCCAGCTGGCACCATGGCTCATCGTGCTGGCTGAGGGGCAATGAGGGAGAAACTGAGGTTCAGCAGGGTGACCTGATTGACCCAATGTCTGGGAGCCATGGTGTAGCAGAAGCAGCATCCAGGACAGCCAGGCGAGGAAGAGCTGGGATCCACAGTGGCTGTACCTGGTGCCACAGAGCCTTGGCTCTGAGTTGCTCTGACTTAAAGCATCTCCCTCAGCCCTTGGCAAAACCCTAGACAAGAGAAATCGGTCTTGTGTGCGCTCCTGTTTCCTCCCCATCCCAGGGACCTGCCCCTGATCTCTGATGCCTGGTGCTCTCAGGTCCTCAGCCACGATTCCCGTATTGACCATGGTCCCTCAGGCCACCCTGAGTTTATCTGATCAGTACATCCGTGCAAACATGTGCTGGGATGTTGGGACTGACAGGATTTGGCATTTTTTCAAAGGGTGAAGACAGTCCCTTGCTCCTGAGGGCTACTGGGTCCTCAGAGACTTCTGACTTAAACATCATAAGGATCTTGCTGAACATCTTCCTGCACCCCTTGGGGAACTTGGACGCTGCTGGCCTGAGGTAGAAACCAGTTTTAATGCCCTCTCCAAGAAGTGCATTGATTTGGGGTCCAGAATGGGAGGCACCATTCTGGACCCCAAATCAATGGGTTCAAGGGATCTTTGCGGGCAATTTACTTACCCAAGGCCTCACTCAGACCTTTTGGTAACTTTCCCTTGTCCAGAGGAGGACTTTTTAGCAGTGTTGAATATTTCCTTGCTTCCTCTCCACTCTGGGCACACTTGTGCTTTATTTTATAAGGAGGATGACTCAGCTCTGCCTCCCTCTGTTTTCCCAGCCCACCTCTCCAATCCTGAGCTAATTGGGGCTCTTCTCATCTCCCTGTAGAACAGAGAATTTCTTACTGTGCTCCTACTCTCCGGTTTTACATCCACATGACAAAATACTTCTCATTCTTCTTTCCCTTTTAGG
>JAJEJO010005497.1:80755-147517 GCA_020662805.1 Glaucomys volans | reverse complement strand
AATGCCTGCCTCACAAGTACAAGGCTCTGGGTTCAAACCCCAGCACCGCAAAAAAAAAAAAAAAAAAAAAGAAGAAGAAGGAAAAAACTGGTGCCTGGTGGTTCTTCATCTCCATTATCTCCTGATGAGGAATGAACCCAGAGCTAGCTCAGCTTGTTTATTGTATAGGTTTTAACATCAAATGGACTTTTTGTGAGAAAGTTTCTTCAAAGCATGCAGGGTGAAGGATGAAGTTCTGGGCAGTCCAACTATAATTACCCTGGGCAGCCGGTGTCTGAATTCAGGGTCAAGACTGAGAGTCCTGTGGCATGCACAGAACCTCCTTTGAACAGGGTGTCACCATAGCAACTGGACAGTCTCACACCTTTGCACAAGGAGTTCCCAGCACAAGGGTGCTCCTGTCCCCAATCAGAGACCATGATTCAAAACACTGCTCTCAACACTTGGTCACCTTGCTACATGACTGTGTCTCAGTTTTGCCTTCAAAAACAAACAAAAATCAGAGCCACTCTGTGACCCAGCCTCCCTCCCATGACACTGACCCTGGTGGCCAGTAGCAATCTCTTTTTACTGTTGGGAGGTACTTACAGGGGTCTACGCCCATCTCCTTCTGTGTGTGTGATCCATTTGCTGCATTGTATGCTGACTGATACACTCTACAAATGTCCAACTTTCCTGGATTCGTGGCCTACCTTTGGTCCCTAGATATTATGGTTCCCAAAATTCTCTCTTCAGCTTTCTCCCTTTTTTCTCTACACTTTCTCTCTCGTTTACTCATCTAACCTGATAGACATCACCAAGGAGTGTCACTCTGCCTTACCAATCACTGGGAAATTTCTCCACTGGTGTTCTATGTGAGTAATAGAGTTGACCAGCGTTACAGAGTCAACCAGTATTATTGAGCACATACACTGTCCTAGGTATTAGGCAACAAGAGTGAACCAAATAAAGACTTCTGTTTTGAAATCAACAAGCCGCAAACTTCCCCAAATTACCCGTCTTCCACTGTTTTCTCTAATCATAATACAGTCATTCTCCTGTGCTCACTCGAAAATCATCTTTGACTCTCCACTCACCTTACATCTCATATCCAGTTAGTTCTAAATCTGGCCAAGGCTTTCTCTCACATACATTTGAAGACCCTATTCAAGTCCCCCATCACTCCTTTGCCTGGTTTCCTGTAAGAGCCAAGAGATTTTTCTGCCTCCAGTGTGCCACCCTGGGATCTCTCCTACACATACTAGTCAGGCTAACTTTCTAAAACCACAATTTCTTTAAAATCTGCTGTGTCTCCTGGACCAAAGCCAATCTCCTAGCCTAGCTACCATGCTCTGACCCATCCTTCCTTGCAACCATGCCTGCCAGCATTGCTATTTGCATCTATTGTAGTTTGGATATGAGGTGTCCCCAAATTGCTTGCATATTAACTCAGAAATATTTGGAGGTGGATTAATTAGAATACAGGAGCTGTACCCTAATCAGTCCACCCTAGTTTGAATGGACTGACTGGGTGGTAACTGTAAGCAGGTGGAGTGTGGTTAGTCACTGGGGGGTGCCCTGGAAGGGTTCATTCTCCCTGCATTCCCCTTCCCCTTGCTCTCTCTGCCTCTTGACAGCCATGAAAGGAGCAGTGTTCTTCCACCACGCCCTTCCACCATGATGTTCTGCCTCACCTTGGACCTAGAGCAATCAATTCAGCTGACCATGGAATCATAAGCCAAAATAAAATTTCCCTCATGTAAGTTGTTCTTGTCTGCTATTTTGGCCACTGTGAGGAAAAGCTGACGAACACAGGACCACTTCTTTTCAGCCAGATTTTCTGACCTTTGAACCTTTCCCAAAGCCTCTCATCCAGTGGGAAGCCCTTCTTTACTCTTCTATATGTTGAGTCAAAGTCACCAATGGAAGTTACCAGCACTGTTCACTAAGTATTTTTACCTCTTCACCATCTAAGCAAAGGCCAGGACTACACTCCTTTCCTTTTGATGTTAAGCTTGGCCATATGGGTAGCTGTAGCCAAAAAAATGTGAATTGAGAGACACAGTCCCATTACTTTCACACAGGAACATAGGAGGCAATATGCAACTCCCATGCTCTCTTCTGAGACAAAATCTCTGTCATCATCTTAAGGAAATGATAAATGTTTGAGAAGATAGATACTCTTAACCTGATTTAAGCATTACACAATGTGTACACGTATCAAACATCTCATGGAGCTGGGCTTGTGGCTCAGTGGTAGAGCACTTGCCGAGCATGTGTGAGGCACTGGGTTCTATTCTCAGCACTGCATATAAATAAATAAATAAAGGTTCATCCAACACTAAAAAAAATTATTTAAAAAAACTATTATAAAAAAACATCATATGGGGCCAGGGACATAGCTCAGTTGGTAGAGTGCTTGCCTTACAAGCACAAGGCCCTGGGTTCAATCCCCAGCACCTCAAAAAAAAAATCATATGGCTCCCCCAAATATGTATGATCTTTATGTTTTATGTATTGTTAAAAATAAATTTTGAAATAATTTAATGAAAAATAATTTGAAATAAATTTAAATTAAAAAAAAAACACAACCTCTATCAGCCTGTGATCCCAAGTGGTCACATGAACCGAGACCCCTGCCAGATGTACTGGCTATGTGTCATGAGTGTTGATGGCTTTGGGACATTAAACCACCAAGAGTTGATGGTTGTTTGTTATTGCCACAAACCTAGCCTATCCTGACTGATTTGTCACCTCCACCAAGAGGTTTCTTTCTTCCCTTTAAACCAGGACTAGATGTGTTTGTACATCTATTATGGCACTTTCACCTCTTCTTTGCATTTGTCTGTTTCTTATTGACCTTTGAGTCCTCAGAGTCTAGCAAAATAAATTGTGTCCATTGAATAAATAGGAAAATATATCTGAAACCTTCCATCATATAAAGCACTCCAAAGCCAAATAGAAGATATCAAAAGCTAGTTTCCTACTTTGAATTACCAAAGGTACAACACTGTCCAATTAATGCAAGACTGGAAGTAAGCCATAGATGGAATGGCACTCGTGACTCTCAGACCTGCTATTCTGCTCTAAAAGGAATGATTCATACTGTGTCCCAGGATCTTAGAGCTTCGTGTATAACTAGGGCTAAACAAGTGTCCTGCCCATAAAAAGTGATCATGCAATCATTTGAAAGCAATGCACATAAGTGCATTTGCTGCAAATGCAGATGAATAGAGGGAGAGAGAGGCCCACAAGACCCTTCCCTAGGATCGTTGTGTCATGGCAACTTTATTGAGTGTACCCTATATCCACTCCCATGACAGAAAAAAAAGTGTAACCATATGTTACTGCATTAAATGCACTTCTTAAAATTCTCATTAAATTTGTTCCTAAATTTTCCTTGAAGGAGTCTGAGAACAGAAAACCCAAACAATGTGGCCAAGGGCCTTGGGTTCAAATCCCCAACGCTGTCACACACACAAAAAAAGTTCTCACACTCATAAGAAAAAATCCAACTCAAATCCAGATTCTTGTCATTCCTCTGCTAGACAGAGGTGGCTTATGATTAAATTAGCCAATCTTTACCACCATGCCTTCTTCACCTAGACCACCACCATGCTCCCTCCCTATCCCTGACATTTATACTCCTACACTGCCATCCCTCCTCCCTGAATTTCCCAGAGTTCCAAGAGCCTTTCCAACTAGCACCCATGTCCTTGGAGCCAGGACTACTGAAGGGCATACAAGTACCTGGCTGTAGTCTAAAGAACCAGGTTTATGCTGGCGGTAAGGGAGAAGGTAAGGATGTATCATGTAGACCTAGCCTAAATTTAAAATCACTAGGGCTGTTACCCTCCAAGACAGTGAGACCAGTGGACCAACACAGCCAGAGCAAATTGTTCCAGACCTGCAGGCAACTCACAGTCCTAGGAGGAGGAGAAGTTTGAAAAAGCCAGAGCTGTGGGAGAGGGTTAGAATGAACAGAATAAAGTGGATTTATTCTGGGCAGAATAAAGTGGAATAAGCCAGTCAAAGAACCTCCATCCATGAATGTCTTAAATCTCCCAGAACAGCAAGTTTTATCTATTCAACACCTAGTACTGCCTTTTCTTTTGTGCTCAAGAGTTCCAGCATCTCCCTGTGGAAGGTGCTTTATGGTAAATGCACTGCCAATTGTTTAGTATCTTCATGGTTTGATACCTAAGAATTCTTTGTCAATTTCAAAATTATGAAGATTTGCCCCTGGTTTTTAATTTTTTATTATTACTTTGATTGATTGATTGATTGATTGATTGGAGTACTAGGGAATGAACCCAGGCACTAATACATGCTAGGCAAATGCTCTACCATGGAGCATGGTGATCCTCCTAAATTAGCCTCCAGAGTTACTGAAATTACAGGCCACCTTGCTCAGCCTTTGCCTCCTTCTCTTGATAGGAGTCCAATTCAGCTAAAACACAATATTATCAGGCATGATGGCACACACCTGTAATCCCAGCGACTAGAGAGGCTGAGGCAGGAGGATTGCAAGTTCGAGGTCAGCCTCAGCAATTTATCCAGGCCCTAAGCAATTAGTAAGACCTTGTCTCAAAATGAAAACTAAAGAGGACTGGGGATGTGGTTCAGTGGTAAAGTGCCCTGGGTTCAATCCCTGATATATATATATAAATAAATAAATAAAACAAAACATCATATCCGTGAAACTGTCCCCAGACATAATCAATCTCTTCTTCCTGAAATTGCTACATATCTTATAAAATAGCGGATTTTGATTTTCCTGCTACACATATGGACTCTCAAAATGTTATTGCACGACGAGTGACAATGATCTATGAAGCTGAGCATGGGTATGCTAAGCCTTTGCTCAGGTTGTCTGCTGTTGGGTTTCTTCACTAACAATTTAGAAACAAAAGCATATTGTAATTTTATGAGGACTGAACCAAATGGGTTTCACATATAACAAATAGCCACGCTATTTCCCCTGTTATGCACACAGGTGCACTCGGTAAATTGACGTAACACAGGGTTGCTAGGAAAGGGTCTTGGTGGGCTTCTCTCTCTATTCATCCGGATTTGCAGTGAAGGCGTTGCATATGCACTGCTTGCAAATGATTGCATGAACGCCTTCTATGCACAAGACATGTGTCTAGCCCTAGATAAAACAAAGCTCTAGGAACCTGGGACAATATGAGTCACTCCTTTTAGAGCAGAACAGCAGGTCTGAGATCCAGAAATGTCATCTCCTTTATGTTACTTTAGATTTGGTCATCTCAATAAATGCTTCATCATCCTTTCAATTAACTAATTCTAGAAGGCACCACTGGCTTTTTTCCTTATTCCACCCAAACATAAACAACAAACACACAATCAAATCACCAATTTGTCAGTTCTAACTCCAAATTATGTTTGGGATCTATCTACTTTTTCTCTCTTCTGACCTTCCCCTATTCCAGAATACCATCATTCCTCCCTGGAGAACACATAGCTTCTGGAAGCTCTCATTCATCCACTTTGCTCCACTCCAATTCATTTGTTTTGTGGTGCTGGGGATCAAGCCCAGGGCCTCTTGGATGCTAGGCAAACACTCTACCACTGAGCTACACTGCAGTCAAACTGTAATCTGTTGGGATTACAGGGAAAGACCAAGTGTACCCTGTCACTCTGCTCTCAAAACCACAATTCCCAAAGGCAGGAATCCAAATCTGTTAGTTTCCCCAGCACACATTCCATGAGTCTTTGCAAAATTATTAAAAACCAAAAGAATAAGTGAAATGTAAGAAAATGTTTTGTGTTATCCCTTAATTTTTATTTAAAAAGGTAGTGCAAATACAGAAAAAAGTATAAGATGACTATCATATGCAACCTACTGGATTATTAAAAGGCAACACCCTGGTTATGGCCAATTGTGAGAGGAAATATAAGTTGAGTCTCCCTTATAGGAAATATTTGGGATCAGAAGTAATTTGGATTTCAGATATTTCTCCAATTTGGAATGTTTGCATATACATAATGAGAATCTTAGGAGTGGGACCCAAGTTATACATTATACACATAGCCCAAAGGTAATTTCATACATGATTTTTAGTGTTCCTGCATTTTGACTGTGATCTATCATGGGTGTGGAGTTTTCCACTTGTGACATCATGTTGGTACTTAAAATGTTTCATATTTTGGATTTTCAAATTAGGGATGCTCAAACTGTAGAACCTTGTCAACTCTCTCTCACCCTAAGCCTCCCCATGACTGTCCCCAAAGCAATGGCTACTCTCTCCACTAAGAGAAACCACTAAGGTAATTACGTCTTTGTTTTTTCTTGTATGGTTTTATCATCCAGGTCTGACTCTCTGCACACTAAAGTTTACCTGTGACCTGCTTTATTTTTCTGCAGCATTAGGGATCAAACCCAGAGTCTCATACAAGGCAAGTACTCTACCACTGTTACACTCCCAGTCCTGGTGTGCTTTTTGTTTGTTTGTTCTATCTTAAATGGTTTCTAGTTCTCTTTTAACCTATAGGTTCCCACTTCATCTTTTCTTTTTTACTTATTTACTATTATTTATTTTTTTTTAATTTTAGTTTGATTTGGTTTAGTTTTTGGTACAAGGGATTTAACCCAGGAGCACTTAACCACTGAGCCACATCCCCAGGCCTTTTTAAAATATTTTATTAGAGACAGGGTCTCACTGAATTTCTTAGTGCCTCACTAAGATGCTGAAGCTGGCTCTGAACTTGAGATTTTCCTACCTCAGCCTCCCTAGAAGCTGGGATTACAGGCATGCACCATCATGTGCAGCTCCCACTTCATCTTTTTGACTCTCCCTTTCCAATTTATTTACTGAAGACTCCAATAGTCAGGATTTTGCTGATTGTATTCTCATGGAGAAATCTATTTTGTAGGTTCCCTAGCTCTTTGTATTCCTCAAAAACTCTTGCATCTGGAGGCTTCATGGGGTAAAAATTTACTTCCTTTTTGGAGTAAATTTACTTCAAAGCGGGTAATATCTTCAACAGGAGACACATGTCTAACTTTCCCTTGTTTTGTATTGCAAACTGTATGCCTGAATTCTAAATTCATTAGGAAATGGAAAGTCTAATAGTTTATCATTTTTTGTTTATTTACCTGTTGGAATACTTCAAGAAAGTGAGATTTCTTATTAAGTATTTGGAAACACAATTATAACATTAGTGTAGGAAAGGAAAAATAAATACATGAATCTTTCCCTTCACTTAGCTAGTTCATAATAGTTTATTCCCTAACATCTTTGAAGGAATTGGTCAGCTCTCCATTACTGTAACAGAATACCAAAGATAATCAATTTAAAAAGAGGAAAGGTCTATTTTGACTCATGGTTTCAGGGATTTCAGTCCATGGTTGGTTGGCCATATTACTTTTGGGCTTGTGGAGAGACTTGATGATGAACACGTGGTAACACACAGTAGAGCAAAGTTACTTGATTCATCCTCAGGAATGAAAGAGGAAGAGATAGGGATCCCACAATCCTCTTAAAGGGTATGCCTCCAATAACTGAAGATCTCCCACCAGGCTCACCTCTTAAAGTTTCTGCCATATCCCAATAGTGCCAAGTAAGAGACCACGCCTTCAACATACTGACCTTTGAGGTTCCTGAAGATTCAAGCTATAAGGGCTGGGGTGCAGCTCAGTGGTAGACCGCTTGCCTAGCATGTGTGGGGCACTGGGTTTGATCCTCATCACCACATAAGTAAATAAATAAGTAAAGGTATTGTGTCCATCTACAACTATTTAAATTTTTTTAAAAAATAAAAAAAGATTCAAGCTATAAGAACTCATAAATGAATCCAGCAAAGTAGGAGGATATTAAATTAACACCCATAAATCAATTGTGTTCCTATACATCAGTGCTGAATCAACTGAAAGAGAAATTAGGAAAAGTATCCCACTCATAATAGCCTCAAAGAAAATAAAATATTTGGGAATCAATCTAACAAAAGAGGTAAAAGACCTCTACGACGAAAACTACAGAACACTAAAGAAAGAAATTGAAGAAGACCTTAGAAGATGGAAAATTCCCATGTTCTTGGATAGGCAGAATTATCAAAATGGCCAAACCATCAAAAGAACTACACAGATTTAATGTACCTCCTATTAAAATTCAAATGACATTCTTCATAAAAATAGAAAAAGCAGTCATGAAATTCATTTGGAAAAATAGAGGTCCAGAAGAGCCAAAGCAATCCTCAGAGAGAAAACTGAAGCAGGAGGTATCCCAATACCTTAATCATACTACAGAATTATAGTAACCAAAGCTGCATGGCATTGAAGCCAAAACAGACGTGAAGACCAGTGGTACAGAACAGAAGACACAGAGACAAACCCACATGAATACAGGTATCTCATACTAAACAACGTGCCATAAACATACATTGGAAAAAAAACGGCCTCTTCAACAAATGGTGCTGGGAAAACTTGAAATCCATGTGTAGCAAAATGAAACGAGACCCCTATCTCACCCTGCACAAAACTCAACTCAAAGTGGTTCAAGGATCTAGGCATGAAACCAGAGACCCCGCACCTATAACAAGAAAAACATAGGCCCAAATCTCCATCATGTCAGCTTAGAAATCGAATTCCTCAACAAGACTCCTAAGGCACAAGAAGTAAAGAATCAATAAATGGGATTTTATCAAACTAATAATCTTCTTTACAGCAAAGGAAATAATCAACAACATGAAGAGAGAGCCTACAGAATGGGAGAAAATCTTTGCTACCTGCACGTAAGATAGAACATTGATCTCCAGGACACACAAAGTACCCAAAAAACTTAAAACCAAATAACCCCCAAATAATTCAATTAATAAATGGGCAAAGGAACTAAACAGGCACTTCACAGAGGAAGAAACAAGTATATGAAAAAATGTTCAACCTCTTTAGCAATTAAAGAAATGCAAATTAAAACTATACTGAGATTTCACCTTACTCCAGTTAGAATGGCAATTATCAAGAATACAAACCGGGGGCTGGGGTTGTGGCTCAGTGGTAGAGCCCTTGCTTAGCATGTGCGAGGCCCTGGGTTCAATTCTCAGCACCACATGCGAATAAAATAAAGGTTTAAAAAAAAAAAAAAAAAAAGAATACAAACCGGGCATGGTGGCGCACGCCTATAATCCCAGCACTTGGGAGGCTGAAGCAGGAGGATCACGAGTTCAAAGCCAGCCTCAGCAACTTAGTGAGGCCATAAGCAACTCGGTGAGACCCTGTCTCTAAATAAAACAAAATAGGGCTGGGGATGTGGCTCAGTGGTGGAGTGCCCCTGGGTTCAATCCCCAGTACCAAAAAAAAAAAAAAAAAAAAAAAAAGAATGCAAGTAACAATAAATGTTGGCAAGGATATGGGGGAAAAGGTACACCCATGTTCCTGGTGGGGTTGTAAATTGATGCAACCACTATGGAAAGCAGTATGGAGATTCCTCAGAAAACTTGGAGTGGAACCATCGTTTGATCAAGTTATCCACTCCTTGGCATATACCCAAAGGATTTAAAATTAACATAGTAGCCAGCACTATGGCACATGCCTATAATCCTAGCAGGTTGGGAGGCTGAGGCAGGAGGATCTAGAGTTCAAAGGCTCAGCAACTTAGCAAGGCGCTTGGCAACTCAGCGAGACCCTGTGTCTAAATAAAATATTTAAAAAGGGATGAGGATGTAGCTCAGTGGTTAAATGCCCCTGGGTTCAATCCCCAGAAAAACAACACCAAAAAAAATCATCATACTATAGTGACACAGCCACATCAATGTTTATAGCAGCTCAATTCACAATGGCTAAACTACGGAACCAACATAGGTGCCCTTCAACAGGTGAATGGATAAAGAAAATGTGGAACATATACACAATGGAATTTACTCAGCCATAAAGAAGAATGAAATTGGGCTGGGGATCTAGCTCAGTTGGTAGAGTGCCTGCCTCGCAAGCACAAGGCCCTGGGTTCAATCCCCAGCACCGCAAAAAAAAAAAAAAAAAAAAAAAGAAGAATGAAATTATGGCATTTGCTGGTAAATGGATGGTACTGAAGACTCTCAAGCTAAGTGAAATAGGCCAATCCCAAAAAACCAAAGGGCAAATGTTCTCTCTGATACATGGATGCTAACTCACAATAAGTGGGGGGACCGGGATGGGGATTGAAGAATAGAAGTTCACTGAATTTGATAAAAGGAAATGAAGGGAAGTGGGATTGGAATGGGAAAGACAGTAGAATGAATTGGACATAACTTTCCTGTGTTCTTATATGAATACAGTGTAATTCCACATCATGTACAACCACAAAAATGGATGTTATACTCCATGTATGTATGATATGTCAAAATCCATTCTACTGTCATGTATAACTAAAAAGAACAAATAAAATTTTTTTAAAGTTTAAAGTTATAAATGACACAGTGGCATGTGCCTGTGTCCCAGATATTCAGGGGGTAAGATAGGAAAAATCACTCAAGCCTAGAAGTTCAAGGCTGGCCTGGGGAACATCGCAAGACCCCATTTCAAAAAATTAAAAACTAAAACAAAATCCAAACTATAGCAGACCAGTTTTCTGTTTGCTTGCTTTGGTATTACTATGAACTCTGGTGTTTAAACGTATTTGATATGTTCAATTTATTGCCATTTTAGTGCTGATTGATGTTTGAAGCAGCCCCTCTTTGTCCAGTGGGAGCCTATTTAAGTCAGCTCTGAGTCTTTGACCCAATCCTAGCAATCTATGATTGCTTTTATTCCCCTTGTATAATGTCCCAGACTCATTTTCTGCACTGCTCACACATAGCCATTTCCTGAAGACATCCTAATGTCATTTTTGAACAAATTATATTGAAATATCAAATCATAATCTGAGCACAGGGGATGTTCATTATTACTTGGTCATTGTTTCTGGGGCTATTGGTGAAGAAAGACAAGAATGTTTGTTTGTTTGTTTATGTGATGCTGGGGTTTGAACCCAGAACCTCACAAATGCTAGACAAGTGCTGTGCCACTGAGCTACACACCCAACCCCAGAAAGCAAGGAGCTTCTGAGAGATAAGAATACCGATCATATTCATATTGATACTTCCAATTCTATTTTAGGACCACATGGTACTGACTTAATTTATTTTACCTTGTATCTGTATTTTCTTTTTCCACAAGATAATTCTGTTCTGGCATTACCTTTAAATAAAGAAACAAACAAAAACTCTATCTCCTTTATTTAATTTTATTTTTTATTAGAACTTTGTAGTTACACCTTCATCCCAACAAACTCATACATGCTTGGAATTCAGTTTGGGTTCATGACCCCCCTTCTCCCCCTCTTCCCTCTCCCTCCCTCCTCTCCCCACTATCTCCTTTACCAAATGAAGGCAACAGGTACAGTTTTCATAGTAGAGTTCAGTGAGTTCATCCTTAATGGAGTTTTTGTCAACCTGCCAGCTAACAAACAACAGAATACTCTATCTAATTAGAAGGAGGGGGTTATTGGAAGATGCTTAGAGGATCACAGAGTGTCTGGGAGAGCCAGAGAGGCATGAGAGGAGGAAAGAGAGCCAGGAGCAGGGCCCCAGCCACAGGACAAGGCTGCATGGAAAGCCCCACTGGTCTTCCCCATGGATACTGCGACAGTTCATCTCACTGAGACTAGACACCAACCTGGACACCAGTCACACGGCCACTGCTGGCCCCCAAATTGATGCCTCTTCCTTCACCCTGCCAGAAAGTGGGTTCCCTGAGCACAGTGTCCCTTCTTTGTTTTCTCCTGACTAAGCCTCTTGAGAGTGCATCTCATTAGATCTTAACTTCACTTACAGGCCTGCGCCCGACCTGTGAGCAAGCTGAGAAGGTGAAGTGTGGCTTTGGCCTTACCTAGGAGGACTCCTGTGACGGAATTCTTCAAATATGGGAGGGCTGCTCAAAAGACACTCAGTGTGCATAAACTGTGTTGAAGACCTGGTGGCCAGCCTGTGGTGCTGTTGGGAGGTGGTGGAATGTTTAGGAGGTGAGGCCTAAGGAAGGAAGTGAGGTCCGTGGGGACATGTCCTTGAAGGGGATTGGGGACCTTGGCTCTTCCTGTCTTTCTCTTGGCTTCCTAGCTCTACCACATGCTTCTGCCATGACATACTGTGGTGCCACAGGTCGAAAGCAACATGACCTAAAAGCTGGGAAACCATTAACCAAAATAATTTTTCTTCCTTTCAAGTTACTTATCTCAGGTGTTTGTCACAGCAGTGGAAATCTGACTAACACAACTGAAATGTTAGTCTGCAAGTGTGTCCTCAGAGCCTTTCCGGAAATGCATTTCACCCTGGGCTACTTGTTTGATACTCCGTCATTCTCAGAATTCACCTACTCTGTCCACATCATCAGTATATCCTAGCTCATCCTTTCTTCCATCTGATGCATGGAGCTATGGCCAGCCTACCCCTGACTCATGGTACCACACGAGGGCTACATATTCGTTTTCCTACTGCTGGAGAGTGAACCCAGGGGTGAATTTATATATCCAGTTCTTTTTATTTTTGGGGACAGGGTCTTGCTAAATTGCCCAGACTGGACTTGAACTTGGGATCCTCCTGCTTCAGCCTCCTGAGTCCCTGGGATTACAGGTGTGTACCACCACACCCAGCTCTAGATTGGTTTTTAAAAATCAAAGTCCACTGACTCATTCACTTCATGCTGAGTTCATACTCAGGTGAAAACAGTTACCTGATAAGAAGTTGACCCAAAAAAAAAAGTTGAAATTATCAAAACTATGGATTTATATTTATAGTATAGTTTCACTTTCTGAAGTTTCAGTTACTCTTGATTAACCATAGTCCAAAATTAAATGGAAAACTCCAGAAATAAACAATTCTTAAATAGCATGTCATTTGGAGTAGCATGATGAAATATCCTGTTCCATCACACCCAAGGACAAGAGTCATCCCTTTATCCAATGTATCCACATTGTGTATGCTACCTGCCCAGGAGTCACTTAGTGGCTGTCTCTGTCAACAAAACAGTTGTCACAGTAGCATAGTGCTTGTGTTCAAGTAACCCTTACACCATATCCTAACAACATCATTCACTCACTTCGTCTCATCACCTAGGCATCATTTCATCTCACATCATCATGAAAAGAAGGAAAATTACAGTACATAAAATATACAGAGACTGAGACCATACTCATACATTATTGTAATTGTTCTATTTTATTACTAGTCATTATTGTCAATATCTTACTGTCAGCTTTTCATTACTAGAACATATACCTGAAATAATCATCTTTCAAAGAGTAAAAGTTTATTTTGGCTCACAGCTTTGGAGGTTCCAATCCATGATTGATTGGCCTCATTGCTTTTGGGTCTATGGCAAGACAACACATCATGGGGTGGGGGGAGTGCACAGTAAAGCAAAACTGCTCATCTCACAGTGAGCCATGGAGCAAAAAGAGAAAGAGCTGAGCACAGTGGTACACACCTGTAATCCCAGCTACTTGGGAGGCTGAGGCAGGAGGACTGGAAGTTTGAGGCCAGCCTGGGCAAATTAATGAGATCCTATTTCAAAATAAAAAATTAAAAGGGCTGGGGATTTAGCCGAATGGTAGAGCACCCCAGATTCAATCCCCAGTAGAGAGCGAGAAAGAGGAGAGAGGAAGGAGGGAACTAAAGACCCACAATCCCCTTTGAGGGCGAGCTCCCAATGACCTATCTTTCTTCCAATAGGTCCCACCTCTTAAAGGTTCCACTGCCTCCCAAGAGTGCCAGGCTGTGGACTAAGGCTTTGCAAGGGCATTTTGGCAGTATTAATATCCAAACTAGAGCAGTAAGTATGCAAGTTACAAAAAGCATAGGATATACAGGGTTTGTGGTTTCAGGCATCCCCTGGGGGTCTTGGAACTTGTTCCCCACAAATAAGAGGGTACAGTACAATTAACAATGACATTTTTACTCTAAGAGTATGTTAAATCTTCAGATATTAACAAATACTATGAGGTCAATGTGATTAATAAGATATAAAAATTAAATGACCAATACATAAAGACAAGCCACTATAATTCTTCAGTGCTCAAAGTCATACAATATTCAATTTAATAATTTACAAAATTTCATTGAGGAATGATAAATGTACAGCTTGAGGTCTCTTAATTAAAAGACAAGATGCCATAAGCCATCATGGAATCATGTTTTCCTTCCACAGGAAAAAGGACTGAAATTATATACAGACACAATAGGGCAAAGCTATTCTGTCAGGAAGCACTGTTGGAAGATGACAGAATGGAAGAAACCTTATCTCAAATAATGATATAATGATAATAATACCCAGTATTCACTGAGCACCTCGTCTATGTTGGGTATCAGGCTAGGTTTAGGAGTTTTACATGTGATAACTCAGTCTTATTTTTTTTTTTTTTTTTGTACTGGGGATTGAACCCGTGGGTGCTTAACTACTGAGCCATATCCTAAACCCTTTTTTATGTTTTATTTAGAGATAGGTTCTCGCTGAGTTGCTTAAGTCCTTGCTATGTTGCTAAGGCTGGCTTTGAACTCAGGATCCTCCTGCCTCAGCCTCCCAAGCCACTAGGATTGCAGGCATGTGCCACTGTGCCTGGCAATAACTCACTCTTAAATCAAGGAGGTAAGTAGTATCACCTGTTTTTTCAGTTGGAAAAACTAGAACACAGAGAAGTTAGATAACATACTCAAGGTCACACAGCTAGTAAGGAAACATGTTAGGAAAAGAACAGGCAGTTTGGCCTGAGAATTTCAACTATTAATATGAACACTTAAATTTTTATACCCTGTGGGGAAGAATGTATTTAAAAAAATCAAGGCCAAAGTAATGCTGATGAATGCTACTTTGACTGGAGTGAAGAAGTATTCTTAGGTAAAATCCTGGTGCTATCCCACATTGGAATGTTAAGTGCATAATAGACTACAAAATGCTCAGTGTAGTTGTCTTCATAAGAATAAAGAACTTTAAAAAGATCGTAGAAAAAAATATAGAATCTGTGTGTGTGGGTTTGTGTGTGTGTGTGTGTGACCTCATGTACTATATATATATATTTTTTTAGAACCAGGAATTGAACTCAGGGGCACTCAGCCACTGAGCCACATCCCCAGCCCTATTTTGTATTTTATTTAGAGACAGGGTCTCACTGAGTTGCTTAGCACCTTGACCTTGCTGAGGCTGGCTTTGAACTCGTGATCCTCCTGCCTCAGCCTCCCAAGTGCTGGGATTACAGGCGTGAGTCACCACGCCCGGCTATATTTTTAAGTAAGATTGAAAAGGATTAAGAAAACGTTTTAAACTATACAGAGATATTTCATTTTGTGGAAAAGCAAAGAGTTGTTGAACTTGAAGACATCACATGGTTTTGCTTTTTGTTTCTTGTAGTGCTGGAGATTGAACTAAGGCCTTGCAACATACTAGCAAGCACCCCATCACGGAGTTGCACCCCCAATTCTGTTTTTTGTTTTTGTTTGACAGCTGCTCTAATTTGCTGACCTTTTCCCAAAGAAACTCATGCTATGGAGAATTTTTTTTTTTTTTTTTTAAACCGGGTTTAAACCCGGGGACTCTGGCCCCTGAGCCCCATCCCCAGCCCTATTTTGTATTTTATTTAGAGACAGGGTCTCACTGAGTTGCTTAGGGCCTCGCTAAGTTGCTGAGGCTGGCTTTGAACTCGTGATCCTCCTGACTCAGCCTCCCAAGTCGCTTGGATTACAGGCGTGCGCCACTGCACCCGGCGCTATGGAGAAATTTTAAAACAGATGTCTGGAAAATTCCATAACCAGATAATCTCACTGTCAAAAGTGATGTCTCAGGCTGGGGATCTAGCTCAGTTGGTAGAACGCTTGCCTCGCAAGCACAAAGCCCTGGGTTCAATCCTCAGCACTGCAAAAAAAGAAAAAAAAAAAAAAGGTGATGTTTCACCTAGAAGACTTATTTGTACACTTGGACATTTGTACATAGGATTGGAAATTTAGTATCATGCTATCATAAGCATAGCCAATGAATGAAGCATCTTTCCTCAATTAAAAATAGTTTTAATGAGATATAATCAGTATTTGATAAATGTATATAAGTATCCAAGTTCTGACATACGTGCACATCCATGAAACCATCACCACAATTTATCACTCTCAACTTTTGAAAATCATCATGTACTGTATTGCAACAAATTGACCTTAGAACCAGACTTTCTAATCACTCCATTTCCAAGTGTCAAAATACAATAAAAAATAATAAGGGAGAGTATTCCACCTCCTTAAATGCATGTTCTTCCAAAGGTGATAGTGATGGTGGGGGGTTAACCTCAGAGTAGATAAACTCGACAAACGTGACCCGAGTCAGGGGATCAAGGTCAACATTGACAGTGGTGAGTCCCAATGACAGTATGTACTTTTTTTCCCAGAATAAATTAAAGGAGTTAATATTACCAACACTTTAAAAACAGTCATGCTGTTATAACTGGAACAACTATAATTAGAACAACTAGTTTTGGGGTTACTGATACAAGGAATGTCAACAGCAAACTTAGTGCTTCCTTAAAACACAAAAAAATGAGACATTGAATTGATGCAAGCATACTACATCTGAGAAAAATATTCTTCCTGTTAATAATAATACTCAGCTAAATATTATCACTGGCATTGTGATTTGAGTCAGGTTTTTAAATTTGGATTAGACCAACTGGAGGAAGGCTCCCAGTGGAGGAAGGCAAAGTTGGAATAACTTGAAATGCCAAGGACAATGAGGAGACTTGTTTTGGGAGAGCAGAATTACATATGGGAACAACAGAAAAATATTTTTAAAATTATGTTTCAAAGCATATGCATTGGCACCTCATGGCGAGCTGAAACTTCTTCAACAAAGCAGAGTCTGAAAAATGCACATAAATGAGAATTTAGAAAGCAAAGACACCTTAGTAGAACTGAATGCAAGGGTATGGCTTTGCATTTTGTTCAGAATCACTACTAAATTGTGGGGACTTCAGAATTAACAGTGTCTTTTTAAAAAGTTATTGCTTATTTATAATAAACTATTTTAGTTAAAATATTTGACCAGGGAAAAGCAGGCTTTGCTTGGTAAACTGTCCATGGGCATCACACTGACTTTCAGGTTTTACCTCTCAAATATTCCTGAGAAAACAGTAAGAAAAAAAGCAGCTTTCTTCACTTTCTAAAATCTCTTTTCCAGAGGTTGTTCAGACTTTTCTAGATGAAATACACAGGCAATATTGCAGTTAAAGGACCACCTGAGGTACTACTTCCCACTGAAACCAAATGGGAAGAAAACTTAAAGTGATCTGCTATAAACTGCAAGGCAAAACACAGCTCAAAACTGACTGGAGCAGGGGTCCTTGGCTAAGTGAAGGATGAAGTCCCTGGTACATCATGAGTGCAATTCAATTGGGGAAAAATAGTTTAATGCATCTCTCAAAAAAAATGTTTATACTTTGCATCACAAACAAAACATTGGTCATGATATCCAGCACCATCGAACAACCTTCATTCTGTGCCATACTGCTGAACGGGAGTCCAAGGTGGGCGGACGTCCAGGATGGTGAACTGGTTGGTAGCCCTTGTTGACTTTGCCACAATTGTAGTAATCTGTCACGTATCTAACTTCTGCGCCACAAGGTTTGGTGATCCAACTGCGCCTGTCAAAAGGCAACTCATACCCCATCCAGGAACGGAAATTTTGCCCTTGGTGAATACTCTTTTCCTTCCCCCCAAACTGGATCAATGATGGAGCATAAAGACACACCACAGCATGAAGGGCTTCCCACTTCAAAATCTCCTTCAAAGCCAGTTCATTGTTCTGATTGTGAATTCTAATGATATTATACATATCTGACTAATATCCTCATCCTTTCACTTGCACCCTTTAACATCATGTTCCAGAACTTCTGTTCAGAAGGATAAACACTTTTCTCTGAATCTGCTTGTGGAATGGATGACTCCTCTTTGATGGTAGACAATGCAAAGAGCTGATCTGGAGCCTGTGTTTGGTTAGGTGATGGCATTGAATTTGAGGGATCTGGGTTCTCATTCTTAGCAGCAGCACCTGTAATGGGAAACTCCATGTACTCATATGCATGATATTGGTGGGCAGGCACAGAGTATGTTTTGCTCTCACGGGTTGGACCATAGGATTCTAACCCAAGCCCTGAGGACAGCAACTTGCCAATGCCCAAGCTTCCTCTCAGTGTATTCTTGATCTAATATGATGAAGACCTTCACCTCTGTACAGGTACTATAGTAACTGTAAAATCACCACATAGAAACACGTGGCACATAACCAAAAATGTGTCATTGATGAAAGCCACACTGTTCTAGTCAGAAAGAGGACTGACTTCTATTTTTAGTTCAACTGGACCTGCATTATCATGATCACAGCACTCTGACAGATTCCTCAGTAAGTCATGACCCTCCATGTCAAAGTTCTAGGGAAAAAACAATTTCTTCTGTCCATCCTCTGAATACCTAGGCTGTTCCACAGTAGGGGTACATAACAAAGCCTATGTTAAGGCCTGCTGAAGTACCCCCAGGGGACAGAAGAGACATGACATCCCCTACTTCACAGGTAACAAGATGCTGGTTTATTTTTTATTGGTTCATAATAGTTATACATAACATCAGGATTTGACATAATTATATGCATGGAGTGTAGTTTGCTCTAATCAAATCCCTTGTACTTACCCTTGCCCTCCCTCTCCTCATTACCCATGTTTCCTTTCCTCCACTGACCTATTTACATTTTTAAAAAATTAGTGCCTTGTGGTTATACATAATGATGAGATTCATTATAGCATATTCATTTAAAGACCACTTTGCCTTTTGGTGCAGGAAAAAGAGCCTGATGCTAACAGTGGCTCTGCCACTAATAACATTTGACTTTGTGGTCATTTCATCTGTAAGAAGGAGCCATTAAGTTCCCTACTTCCTTCTGTTTTGTTCAGTGTCCATGTTGTCCCATGAGAAAGGTTAAGACAGTATGTTCTTATGAGAGTGGACTCCTGGGCCTCTCCAAATCTTAGGGATTCACCTGTCCTAATCTGTGTCTTCTTATTATGATACTCTTATTTTATCAGTTGTCACAGCAGCTGAAACCAGATCAGGGGCTGGAGATACAGCTCAGTTGGTAGAGTGTTTATCTCGTAAGCACAGGCCCTGGGTTCAATCCATAGCATCACCACAAAAAAAAAAAAAAAAAGACAAACCTGAAACCAGATCAGACCATCCAGACACCAGGGTCTGGCTCAGACTTTAGCCGCTGAGAGCAGGCAGGCAGGTAGGAGGACTTTGCACCCAAGTCCATTGCCAGCATCTGAGGTTGAGGGCAGGTGGGTAGGGCCAAATTCCCCTGAGGTCAAAGCTGAGTCACCAAGGCAGAAACCAGATGAGTAAGTTTCTCTCTGTACACATGAGGGGGCTATGATACCAGAGAGGAGAGTGGAGCCAGTCTAGGGTGAGGTCTATGCACAATTCCTGACTTGTATTTCTTTGGGTGTTTCCTTATAATATTTAAAAATTTCTATATGGCTAACACATACATCTCCCTTGAGTGTGTTTAAGAATTTGATTCAATGAATCCTTACCTGGTTGAATGCAAAGCAAGTATGTCCATGGTGAAGAAGACAGGTGGGTTTCACTGCTAGGACTCCTACATTCTGATCTATTCCCCAGCTGTAGCTGTGCTGACCTGTTTGGATAATGTTTAAGTGGAAACTTTTGCCATTTCACCATCTCTGAAGTTCTCTGAGGTACATGATCAACAGGCATGCTGGTAATGGGTTAAAAGTCCTGAGAGTTGACCAGCTGGCTAGTACCAGTACAGAGATGCACTTCTGAAGCAAACTTGAGGACCCGTTTTCCAGGACTGACATACAGTAGAGGAGGAACTCAGAGCTGGGTTTGGAAAACCTCAGCTTGCGGTGACACAGGAGTACTATACCTCCAAATGTTAAGATGATTAAACTAGACACTGTAAAGCAGCAAGCAGATGGCAGATAGTAAAAAAAAAAAAAAAATGAAGCTGTCTGCTGCATTTGGAATCAGATCAGGAATGCTAGAACCATCTCTCAGCTAGACCTTCTTTAAAGCACATTGGCAGAAATTGGCTTCAAAAATAAAAAGGTCTTTATTGGCAGCATCTAAACGACCAAGGCAGGAGGGAGAAAAGATAGAGAAGTGATGATCATTATGGAGAACCAACGTGTTCAGTGGCTCAACCCAATGTGCTTTTTGGCAAAGAGTCTCATAAAATGCTCTCTCCCTATCCCAGTGGTCTAGGAAAGAGCACATATGTGTGTATACACTTATATGCAGGTACATGCAATATGACCTTGAAAACTGCTCTAGATATTTAAATATTAAACTAGGGTGGTAACTCAGAAAATCAGCCCCTGAAATTTACTTTCCAGAGTAGCAAAGCATTAAAAAGGCTTAGTGATGAGAGGCATGGTGATGCATGCTCCTAGTTCCAACAACCTGGGAGGCTAAGGCAGGAGGTTCCCAAGTTTGAGGCCAGCCTCGGCAACTTAATTAAGGCCCTAAGAAACTTAGCAAATCCCTATTTCAAAATTAAAAAAGAAAGAAAGAAATAGCTGGGGCTGTAGCGCAGTGGCAAAGCAACCCTGGGTTCAATCCCCAGTATTGGTCGGGAAGGGGGAAGGGGGAAGATCTTAGTGGCAGGTTATTTGAGACACTCAGAAATGGAGGCTACAAACATTTCTTTGAAATGTTTAGCCATAAGCCCTATTCATTGTCTCTAGTATCATCAAGACAAAAACTCTGTCATTAATAAAGTACTGGGAGCCAAACTTGAACTTTGCCAGACAATGTTCTAGGGAAATTTTCCTTATTTTTTGAATGAAAAATGGAATTTAAGCTCAGGACTCAAGACCTGTTTCAGTTGCTTATTTCATTCTCTGTGGTGCAGCCCCAGTAATCCTTCACAGAAAGAAGATATCCATCATCTCTGAAGGCAGGAGGGGTAAAACCATCATCACAGATCAATGCCCTGCAGGGTCAATAAAACAAGGAGTCTCAGTGGAAGTTAAAGTATTTATTGATGTGTTTAAACTCTGTACATTCTCCACAGATCATATTAAGGAGTCTGTAGGTGAAGTTTTATCTGTGCATAGTGGGAAGAGAAATGTATAAGGTCAAAGGGGAAGAAGGAAAACGATGAGTCACAGAAAAATAGAAAAAAAAAAAAAAATACACCACAGGTTACCAGAACCTTCAAATGAAAAAAGCATAAAGAAAAAGCTGTGAGCATCAACATGAAATATATAAGCATTACAAAAACTCATGTGAAAGAAACAAAAAACTCAAAGCTTTCCACAGTGTCTACAGATCCAGTTTTGTGAACAATCTGGAACATTCTCTTTTCACATAAACATTCCCCGTGCTCTCTCCTGGAACCTGTCATCTGTTTATGGTGTCTTCTCAGAGTGACAGGAGAGGGGGCAGAAGTGAAGGTACAAAAGGAGGGCCAAGGGTTAGTGCCTTGGAGGGAGACATTCAAAGAGGAAAAGACTGTATATCTGGACATACTTTTGAAGGGGAAGTGAATAATAAAAAACTACAGCAAGTGAACAACAAATAGTGAAACAATTTCACATATAAACTACAGGCTAGTTGCTGTGGAAGAACTGGATTTAGAAGGAAAGCAGCAGTGGACACCCCCATCTGTATGCATTAGGCTTGCTAAAAGAAATGGGAACAAAAATGCTTTGACCCCCCCCCCCTTGGTGACACAGCTGGTATGAAGACACCAAGGCATCCACCAGTACCGCAAGCACTAGGCTTCCAACAGACTGGCCCTTCAGAATCATTTAGCAAGGGCATCATGATGTGCTTCCATGGTCAATTGCAATTTCCTATTCCACTAAGTTTCTCAGCAACTTTCTGAAAGTTTAAAAAGGGAATACTGCCTTTTTATCTTTTTTAAATAATAAAAATCAGGACAGTGAATGAGCATGAAGAGTTGACTTACACAATGTAACTGGAACAAACAATCTGCATATACAGTCTATCATTGAAAAGCAACAATTTCCATTTATATAGAGAGCATGTGTGAGACCATACAATAGAAGTGGAATTTTCAATTAATTTAAAAAAGAAAACTACATCCATCAGATATCTGCAATAGATCATTTTTTTTTCATTTTACTTAAGGTTTATATATCATATATTGTTATATTAACATTTTTCACCCATTTAAAAGAATGGAAATTGCAATTCTACAGTAGTACTTTATAGTCTTAAACAATCCAGGAGGTCAGGATCTAAGGTGAGACCTTCTGGCAGCAACTGGGGGTCAGCAGTCAGTCCAAAACGCTGGACCTCTTCTAGCTCACTTGCACCACCCTTCCATCCAGGGTGCCACATGCTTCCTGCTACTTAAATCTGCATCTGCTCCAGGTATTTGTAGGTTGGGTTTTCGTAACCATGGTTCTGCATCTTGTTCAGGTGACGCTCTTCTGGGGTGAGCATTGGGTCAACCTGCAAAAAAAGGCTACAGGTCATTATAATATATTGGAAGAGGTCTGTGTAGGGTCTCAGGAGACCAGAGCTATTTGTTACAAAATACCCTAGGGACCAAAAGCAACCCAGCACCCTGTTTCCACTGGAGAGATCACAGGAGAGCTGGTGATAAGGATGCAGGAAGAGGAGAAAGGGGATGGAAGAGGTAATACTTGTTTCTGAAACTAGAGTCCTGAAAGCTTAGTCCAAACAGTCTACTGATTTTCCACAGTGCCACGCAAGTCTCAGTACTGCTATTTAACTATGTGGAAATAGTGGAGGAGAGTCACATCACACTCAGCTATAAAATAAGGAGTAGAGTCAGATGGTCTCTAGTCTTTTTGAGTTCTGAAACTCCACAGCTGGGCCAGGCTCCAACAGGAGATAATACTATTGAGACTTGCATTTGAACTCATTTGAGGCAGGGGTGTAGCTCCTAGCATGTACAAAGCCCTGGGTTCAACCTAACACCACCACCCCCAAAAATCAAGAAGTCATTTTTCAGGGCACATTATATTCCTTGTTGTGTTTATATTCTAGAAATAAGAGATACTGGACATTTCCCACATCCATTAAAAAATGAGAGGCAAACAGTTCCAATCACAAATCAGAAGACAGCACAGAAATGGCCTGCTTTGGCTCTTTCTCAATTTTCTGTTGCTTTTTTGGTTTTCCCCACTAAAAAAAGAGAAGCAGTTCTCAGGGTGTAGTTTCATGATAAAGCATTCATCTAACATGTGTTAGGCTTTGGGTTCTATTCCCAGCAGTACCAAAAAAAAAAAAAAAAAAAAAAAAAAGGGTGGCCATCCTTGATCATTAGATACCTAACATATCTGGAGATGTAGCTCAATGATTAAGTATCCCTAGGTTCCACCCTGCGCACCCCCGCAAAAAAAAAAAGAACTAAGGAAATACTCTAAGAAAGCTGTTTTTATTCTCCAAAGCAAAAACTGTTCTTATAACTCTCTGATATTCATAATCAAAGCCCAAATTAATGGTGAAAGTTGGCGACAGCCTGACATATTTCAGTTGTGGTTAACTTCTAAAATGTGACCTAATAATCCAGTGAGTAATGTAACTGATGATGGCAGCATGTCCACTATTCATGCCCCACCATGACATCCCAAGGTGGACAACAGAGAGCAAAACCTTCATCCACTTGGTCCAAGGCAGAACAAAGTCCAGCTTCTCACCTCCACAATCCCATGGCTGATGGTGCCATATTGCCTCTTCCTCAGCATCACCAGGCTGATGACGATGACTGTAGCAATGGCCACTGCAATGACCAGCAAGCCAATAAGAGCACTGCTGCTCAGACTGAAGTCTTCCCGCAGAGGTCCCACAGATTCCTAAAATAAAAAAGACAGGGAACAAAGTCCAGTGATACTGGAAACCATGAGGAAAGTTATTCAAGAAGGGTCATGGGTCTTTTTTTTTTTGGAACCAGGGATTGAACTCAGGGACACTTGGCCACTGAGCCACATCCCCAGCCCTATTTTGTATTTTATTTAGAGACAGGGTCTCACTGAGTTGCTTAGGGCCTCACTAAGTTGCTGAGGCTGGCTTTGAACTCGCGATCCTCCTGACTCAGCCTCCCAAGTCGCTTGGATTACAGACGTGCGCCACCACGCCTGGCAGGGTCATGGATCTTTAAAGTTGGATTTCTAAAACCCAAGGGAGCAAAGCAAAATCTTACTTTGCAGTTAACTGTCCATATGGGGAGAATGCCCTCTTTTCCAATCTCCATAGAGATTTTCATTTTAGTTTTCTTGTCTAAAAGTATGAGGGCCCTTATTTACTTAAACATAAGTCTCCTCTACATGAACTGAGAAGGTTGCAAACAGCCAACAGTGACATGCAATCTGGCATTAGGTTCTGGAGCTAAACACATACCGGCTCTTCCTCAAGGCCTCCAACTCTCTCGGCATTGAAAATCATTTCCTTAACATCCAAAGTCTCATCAATGACCTGAAACAGTCATGAAAAGGTTAGCAACTAGCAAGTGGGTAGGAGGGGAAATTCAGTTTAAGTATCATTGCTTCTTTTCTATTCCATTTGGTGTAGGAAGCAGACAAGTATTTGACACCTACTGACAAGTCAGTTCTGTCACAACCCCCTCAATGCAAGTGGGGATACAAATCTGCTGTGTGGGAGCTGGTCCAATAAGGGTTTTCAGGTGCATTTTTTTCTTTTCTTTTTTTTGGGACTAGGGATTGAACCCAGGGGCACTCCACCACTGAGCCATACTCCCAGCCCTATTTTGTATTTTATTTAGACACACCGTCTCACTGAGTTGCTTAGGGCCTCACTAAGTTGCTGAGGCTGGCTTTGAACTCATGATCCTCCTGCTTCAGCCTCCCAAGCCGCTGGGATTACAGGTGTGCGCCACCACGCCTGGCCATTTTTCTTTTTTTTAATTTGGGGGAGGGGGGCAAAAATTGAATCCAGGGATGCTTAACCACTGAGCAACATCCCCAGCCCTTACTTTTTTATTTTGAGACAGGTTCTTGCTAAGTTGCTACAGATCTTGCTAAGTTGCTGAAGCTGGCTTTGAACCTGCAATCCTCCTGCCTTAGCCTCCAGAGCCGCTGGGATTACAGACCTGCGCCACCATGCCTGATCACTTACATTTTTCATTAGGGAACTATTGTGGATACATGTCTCAGGAAAGACTACTAAGAAGCCATGTTTAATTATCAAACTTCATTGAAAATAATCCAGAAACGTAAGTGACAGACAACACCAGAAGAATATAAAGGGGTATAAACTCTGGAGTATAAAAACTAAGCCCAGCTTTATTCTTTCAAGTTATTAAATTGTAACTCACTTGAACATGGCTTCTGGTGTTTAATTCATATCATTGGTTGCAAATGTTATTTTCCTACTGTAGAACAAGAGATAAAAAACTGTAGTAAAAGACTTCATTAGTCCTTCTCATCTGCAGATGCTAAATGACACAACTAATTAGGAGGATAGCTGGAGCTCCCATTTCCTACTGCATGGAAACCAGGCATATGAATGTGCAATTGAAGTGATAACACCATGCAACTCACTCTAGTGAGTCTCAAAAGGAAACGTGCTGGGCAGAAGAGAGAAATGGGCTCACCATATTTTCATCCACTTTATTCTTACTGTTTATCACTTTCTCTTCTGCACCAATCAGTCCCCCATCCTGCTCTCCTACTCCAGACCCTGTGTGGGGAGAGATCAGAGTTGAGTTTCCAGAAGGCCCACCTTGGGCCAATATCACAGAAGCAGCAAACACCTGTCTGAGGGCCAGGAAGTCCCTCACCAAGTGCCTCCCCCACCTCCAACTCAATATGCCACTGCATTCCCATGTTTGAGGATGCGCTGTGCTCTACAAGAATGAATGACAGAAGTATTTTCCAAGGACCAATGGGTATAATGGAGTGCTTACTTGTCCTCCACTTGGAAATAAATGGAATATTAAAGCCTTCAGGGAGAATATTTAAAGATAGATAAAAGTGGAGCACGAAGGCATTCTAGCAAGAAAAACACGCAGCATCCTCATATGTGACACTGCTGAGCATATGCTACCCAACAACCTGATTCTTCAGTGCCCAAGATCTCCCACATGGACAGAGGACCATCACACAGCAATGGTCTGCATGTTTGCCTTGGGCATGACAGTTTACTCCACAGGTAGTTCTTTCCATTTCACATACCCTCCCAGACACCTCAAGCTTTACTATTTGCCCAAGCTTCAGCTCCTCTTGGAGGATATGCCCAAGTATAGAACTTAAAATCATATATTTTTAAATTATCAATCTCCTTCTGTGTCTCACACTGGTTATATCCTTCTCAGAGTCTAGATCCTAGAAGGTCATATCCTACATGATAGGTACAGAATGAACAGGCACAAAAGCATTCCATTGATAGGCAGAATAACACCTGGGTGGGAAGGTGCCTTTCTCTACAAGGAACAAGAATAGCAACTCTTCTCTTTTCCAAGGTCAGACATTGCTGAGTCAATGTCACCCATGCATAGTACTTGAAATGACAGCATCCAAATAAGTAGAATGATTGAACCCAGCACAGACACAGGGAGGCAGAAAGAAGGGTAAACCTCTTTATAAGCTCCAAAGCTCATAATTTCTAGTTATCACAAGTTTCTTATTAATAATACCTATAGTTCCATACACATCTGTGATTTATTTGAACCTTATTATAAATAGATCAACCTGACAGCAAACTCAACATTCAACAGTAACTCCCTGCAAGTGAATAATATTCCAGTATGAGTTTATGCATTGTGCTGCTATTCCTGGGCTTGTCAAAGGCAGGCAATGACACTAAGTCTAGCCACAAAGCAAAGGGGCTTTGTTGGTTTTTTGGTGGTAGTAGAGATGGAACCCAGGAACATTTTACCACTGAGCTACAGCCCCAGGCCCACCCCCTTTTAATTCTGAGAGGCTCTTATTACGTTGCCAAAGTTGGCCTCAAAATTGCGATCCTCCTTCAGCCTCCCAAGTAGTTGGGATTACAGATGTGAGCCACAGCTCCTGGCAACAAAACAAAGCTTTCTAGCTCACAAAGAATCATTCTTAACACACAGCAATAGGAGCAATTAATAACGGCTATCTCATCCACTGAACTTGAAGGCTAGTGAATTCATTAACTTATTATATAACATAGTAGCTATAAATGATTATTTTTTTCTAAATCATTCACTTGAAAGCAATAATACTGCACCTTAACTATTGAGAGAAAAGAAGGGAGTTGTCTCAGCAAGGACTAAGCTCAGCAAATCAAATTCTGAGCTCATTCTATCTTATTCTCTCTCCTCAGAATTTTGTCCTTACAATTTCAAATTGGCAGAATCCAATTTGAAAAATGATGTGGTTCTAAACCAACTTGCATAAAGACCTGCAACCAATCCACATTGTTTTAATACTTTTTTGTTGGCATAACCCACATGTTTTGTAAATACTAACCAAAACCATTTTGGTTTTATAAAATGCATAAATAAGTGACTTCAAGAAACCAAAAGTTAATGGTTAAATTGTTGCAACTCATACAGTTTAAATACAAAGGCTAAATCCAGTTAAGCATCTAGAAAATTCACCTTTATCTATAAACATCTAAGATGTGCTGTTTAAAGGAATGTTAGCACAGTGATCTCCAAAAAGAGATACACCCCAGTAGAACAATAGTAAAGCATTTTCATAAGATTGGAATCACTTTTATGTTCTGAGAATGAATTGTGTTATAAATCAGAATACCAAATTCTCAGCCAGGGAATACTGCTTGGTCTATCCATAAGCAGACTGTCAAAGCCAAAAGAGAGGGCTCATAAAAAACATGAAGTGTTTGCTTTAATTCTCACTGACTTCAAAGAATGGACTGCCCAACCACCCAGGGGATTCAACAACAGAGACTAGGAACCTAGGCAACAGAAACCTGGGCTCTGAGCAGAGACTGGGTTCAGACCCCAGGCCTTCCACTTCTTACATTCACAACTTGCAAGTCATGCAATCTCAGAGACTTCTTCAAATTGCCTAATCTAGAAAACAGAGCTTAAAATAATGCCCTATAGGGAGGTCCAACCTATTAAACAAGACTGGGGATGCAAAATATTCAACACACTGCTTTCCTGAACTGTCTTCAAAAACTGTAAACTCACTAGAGCAAGGGTTTGTTCACCTGTCTCCACCTATCAGCTTCTCACATTTGAGAAATGCTATAACTCAGGAATATAAGATGAGTGTCACAGAGGGCAGAGACAGTTAAATAGAAGGGGAAAAGATTTGGGTGGAAATAGCAAAGAAAGAAGAGGAATAAAGAAAAAAAAAATAAACCAAAGCAAAACTAAAAAACCTCTCCACCTGACTAAATTATGCACATTCTTAAATTTACTAGAACTCAACAACCAACTTGTATCTATTTTTAAAAACCTTCCCAGATTAAAATGATTCAGGAAAACATCTGTTTGGGTTACTGGAAGCATCCCCTTTAGAAGGAAAGCTTTAAGATGGCCATTCAGTAACCAATACCCCTGAAATTAGATTCTGAGTATAGGAAAGCCAGCCCAGCTCACATGAAAGTAGGGCTACTCTGGCTCTACTCACAGCCATGGCTGAAGAAATGAGATGGAAAAGATCAGGTGATGGCATGAAACAGAAAATGAAACTTCCAACACACCGGGGAAGTGAAAAGGAATGAAGTCTTAAAGGGAACATCTTTGACAAACCAACCTTTTTTCATTGAGTGGTACAACTCCGGCTGAGTGTCTAGCAGAAAGGAAAACAATAAAAAACAAAATAGCACAAAAGGAGATTAAGAAAGAAAATGGCTTCTTTCAGAATTTCTGTCTTAGAATTTCTCTACAATGTCAACAATAAGCATTTTTTTTCCTTAAAAAGCATTCCTGAATATCCCATAAACAAACCAGCAGTAAGATTCATAGCAAATCATTAAAAGGTATCCTTGAAGAAACAAAAAGTAGTAATCTGACTTGTGCCTTTTAAGGGAAATTCCAAAATTAGTTTAGCCCATAAAATTATTCTTAGAAAACAGCAAAAGTTGAAGTTAGTATTGATTGTGGTTTGCTGTTGAGGAGATAAGGTCCCAGCTGAACAATATTCAAGATGCCCCAACCCCAAACAAGTATAAAAAAGTTGTCTACATAAGGCCACCCTATAGCCCCACAGGTTTGAGATTGTAAGATAAGTGTTAAGAATGGGGTAACATATCTTTACCCACTATTTTCACAGTTCCTGTTTTATAAAAGGCCAACTGTATTGTGTTTGTATAGTTTGATAAAGGCTAAGATGACTGCATACACACCCCATCCAATTTGGCACCTTCCCCAGACCTCTGTTTTAGCACTCTACACAGTCATGTGACTATACCCCACTTGAGGTTCAAACCCTGACTCTCCACCTATGAGTGACTTGACCCCCAGGACAAGTACTTAACTTCTTTAAACCTTGGAATCCTCAAAGGGGGACATTCATAGTACCTACCTTAGAGGATTAAATGAAAGCATCCAAGCCATTTGCTTAACCAAATTTGGCATATAATCAGGGTTCCATAGCTGTGGACCATTTTTATCATTACCATCACCATTAGCAGCAGCAGTAAACAGAATCTGATTAAACATAATGGTCTCAGGGCACTGGTCTCTGCAGCTTGTTTATTTCTGGTGCAGACTCAAGGCTTTTAGAGATACTTTTAGATATTGAAAACCAGCAAGGGAATAAAGGAAAGCATGCCTGACTAGGAACATGAGGACACAGCTTCTTACCCTATTACACTGGCGATGTGACCCTGAGCCAGCCTCTACCTCCTAAGACTTACAAGAAGACACAATAAAACGTGAAGGTGTTATTTCACTTGCCAAGTGACTCCCACATTTGAGGGGTGTCACATAAGCAGGGAAGAGCAGGGGGCTTGAAACAATCCAAAGAGAGGATTATTCTTGACTTCATGGTGATACTGAAACTAATTAGCTGTCAAGACCTAGCACAGTACCCACACACAGCAGGTGCCAGGGGAGTCTAGTCTCCCTTGGACAACCTCCCCAGCTCAACCCAGTTTCAAAAAATTGAATCCAGTTTTCACCCCATGGGTCAAGAAGTATACCGAGGACCATACGCACCTTCGTTCTCAGGTAAGGATGGGAAGGGATGGAAGGGATGGAACGGTGGGATCTCGTCACTTTCCTCAGAGCTCACCCGGACGTCCATGGGGCTCTCTGAGATAGAGGCAGTGAACTGGTCCATGTCTGCTCGCTGTTCCTGAAGGAGTTCATCTGACAAAGACAGACACAGGAGGGAAGAGATATGCAGCTTTCAGAAAGACCTAATATCTATACCTAGGACCAAAAAATGCTAATGCTTGTCATTCCAGAGCTCAAGATCCAGAGTGTCCCACCAGCCTACAATCCAGCTGACCACTCCCAGAAAGACCTTCCCTATCACTGCAGCACAGCAGAGCTTAAGAATGGAAACTCCCCGGCTCCATCCTGGCATCTATCCTGTACTTCTGCACTCTGGTTATGTATTCTCCTCCAAAGCCAGTTGTGGATTTGTTTTAATTATATAATTTATGGATGTACAATGTAATGTTTTAATATATATAGTGAAATGATTACTAATTATACAAAGTAACACACCCATCATCTCTAATTACTTCTTTTTATTGGTAAGAATGCCTATAATCTACACTCTCCTGGAAAATTTTCAGTATACAATAATATTTTCTACAATGCTTACACCACTGTACATTAGGTCACAATTTCATACCCTTTGACCTATTTTGCCAATATCAGTAAAAAAAAAAACAAAAAAAAAAACCCATACACCATGGCTCCTGTACCTATTGCCCAATTGTCTCATCTACCTTAGATATTCTCTTAACACCCAACAGCACTCTCTATCTGAACCTGTAAAAAGACAATTCTAGATTTTCTTCCCAACCTCGGTAAACACTAATACCACCATCCATCCACCCAACTACTGTGACACCCTGTATGTTATTCTTGATGTTTTTCCCTTCCTCGCCCCACATCCAACTCTCAGCATGCACATCCCTTCACCCTTCTTCTGGAATATCCTAAAGATATCTCCTACCACCTCAGCACACATTACCACCGTCTCTCTCCTGGATTTTCATAAACATTTCCAGGCTGATTTCCAAGTTTAATTAGCTCTCCACAAGGCAGTCAAGTGATTTTTTTTTAAAATTCATATTCTTTTTTAAAGCATAATGCAGATCTAGTTACTCCCCAGGTAAAGCCCTCTAAAAGCTTCCCATTATGTTAAACAAAATCCAAACACCTTGATTTTACTCAAATCTCTTCATGATCTGAACCCTGCCTACTTCTGAGGCCTCATTTCCCTTCACTATGATCTGGCCACACTGATCTCCTCGAAGGCACTGATTTAAATTCTAGGCTTTCATAATCATCATTCCCACTGCTAACAATATGTTTTCCCTTGCGATCTTTGCATAGACAGCTTGTGCTTATCTCTGGTTATTGTCCCCCAGAATCAGCAATCCTGACCTAAAGTCATTCCCCACTATTACAACCTGCTTCTCATGCTCTACTTAGCATTTATGACCAATTTTTTACCAATTTTTTTGATCTGTTTTGCTGCCTGTTCTTTCCTCTATAATAGAAACTCCAGCAGCTGGTGTACCATTTTACTCTGGAACACACAGTAGACATGATAAAACTTGTTAAATAGATGAAGAACAGAGTGGGAGAGAAGATGAGAATTTGTATAAAACAGAACACCTTGAATTGCTGAATATATCAACAATTAATGGGGGTGGGGAATAGTAGAAGGAAATGTCCTAGGCCCCTGTAACTTCACACCTGGGATTTTGTTCTGCTAATAAGGGTGAAGGTCAATGGAACTCAAGGCTCCCAGCTAATACATCTGTCCCTGGAGACTCCTTGACCTTACCATGTGATCTCCAGTCGATTTCATACCTCTGAAGTTACAGTGAGATAATGTCTTACTCTATTGGCCTTGCTGACTCCTATTTCTCTCATCTTGTTCAGCCATGGTGCTTGAGCCTCACTCAGCAAGAAGTCCCAATTTGCCCTTGACACACTCAGCAAGTACTCACCAATTTCCTCTTGAATTTCTTGCGCTACATAAGGAACTTTGTAGAGCAGAGAGAGGCTCTGGTTCCTTCTTTCTTCAATCACGTGGAGATGTGTCATTACCTGGAAGCACATTTATGGTATAGAGGTCTTAGCACTGAAAACAACCAGGCCAGGAGGGAATATGAAGGTAGAAGGACATTCACACACACTTACAGAAAGACAAATTCAAAAGGTGCATTCTTTACAATAGAGTCCAACAGGGTGGCTGGTCGGTGGAAATGTATTACTCCCCATGCCATATTTACTGACTGCTAAAGTGCAAGAAAGTGTTCAGACAGCATTGTGATGCCACTAGATGACATGAGAATATCAGGAAGACACCATGTTAAAAGAAAATTTAGTTCAAAAGTGTTTGCTACCAAGTTACTGGCTTGATTTTCACACAAGGCACTTATCCCTAAATACACAAAGTTTTACAGTGCTGGGTGTTCATAAGGTTTTGTTGAATGAAAAAGGACAAGTGTCAGTTAATTTTTATCATTTGTCAGATCAGATAGGATAAAAAGGCTGAAATCAGTGGCTAAAAAGTAGATATGTGGGAAGAGGAGACCATTTATGGCTTTTGCTCAGTAAAGTAAATGCTTAAAATAATTATTATGGTAACCAGGAGAGTTGGTGGCACACACCTCTAATCCTAGTGACTTTGGAAGCTAAGGCAGGAGGATGTCAAATTTGAGGTCAGCCTGAGCAATTTAGCAAGATCCTGTCTCAAAATAAAAAATAAAAAGAGTTGGGGATGTGGTTTAGTGGTAGTAACCCCACTAGGTTGAATCCCCCACACTGGGGGAAAGATGATTATGATGGTAAAGAACAGAACTACTTTATTCCTATTTAACTAAATCACTATTCTTTAAAATGATGCATGCTGATTTTTTTTCGAGTATTGGAGATCGAATTCAGACCCTCGTGCATGCTAGGCAAGGGATGTACCACTGAACTAAATTCCCACCCATAAAAAAAATTGATCTTAAGGAATTGTTAAAGGAATTTATTGACCATAGCTCACTTAACTCACTACCCTTTCTGAATGCACAAGTTTCAAGGTTGTTCATCCAACAACAAAAAAGCCATTCAGGGTGGAGCGGAAAGGTGATCTGGGATAAAGTTCATAGTGAGGTATACTCTTGTTGCTCACACAAGCTCCTACTCTAAGCTAAGCTCTCCCTGCCCAGTCAGACTTGCAGTTACTGTGCTTTTCCTAAAGAGGGTGCTCAAAGTCAACGCATTAATTATATGGGCTTGAAGCCATTAACGTGAAGGGTCAAAATGAAAAAAAAAAAAAAAAAATGTAAAGATGCTTTTATTGAAGATTGATGTGTCTCTGACCTTTAAAAGCAAGGATAAAGCAATTTAATTTTATATTTGCTATTCTGTCATTCAAGTAAATTGACAGGAAAGCACAAGAGTGAGTGCCTTAGAGAAAAAGGGCAAATGGAACTGAAATGTACCACTCACAGCCTCAGCAAATGTTGACACTGTTATACTTCCTCAGATGAAGTAAGGAGCTGTCTGGGAGAGAATAGTTCATCTACCCACAGCAGGACAAGAGCCACAGGGTGGAATACTGGAAATTAGTGTCTTCACAGTAACCCTTGAAGTATATAGCATTAAGGGGATAAAAGCACCATCTCACTCATATTCAGGCAAAAGTTATACAGGTTGAACATCTTTAATTTAAAAATCCAAAATCAGAAATGCTCTAAAAACTGAAACATTTTGAGTGCTGACAATGCCACAAGTGGAAAATTCCACAGCTGACTTCACATGAAGGCTACACTCAAACAAAACACAGGTGCACGAAAAAATACTGCATAAAATCACTTTCAGGTTATGTATACAAGTGTACATGAAACAAATGAATTTGAGGTTTACACTGGGGTCCCTTTCTAGGATATCAGGACATCCCATTATGTACATGAAAAATATTTCAAAATTCAAAAAAATCCGAAATCAGAAAAGCATTTTAGATAGGGGATATTCAACCAGTAACAGGCTGAATATCTTGGATTTTTCTAGCATTCAGACTACTTGGCCATACTTTGCTAGAATGACAGGTTGAGAGTAGACAGTAAATAGCTCAAAGGAGAGCTGGGTCTCCCCAAGATATTCTACAATGGGAAGACTCTACTTCCCACTCTATTTGGTATGCAATTTGATCTCATTTGCAGGGGTGGTCCAATTATTAATTCAACATATGGATTGAAGCCCCCCTTTCTATTCTCACCACACAAAATAGGCTATTTTTATGTAAAATACAACACAATAATCTAATTTTAAACAAACAGTTTGGAAAAGTACACTTTTTATGAAAAAAAAATCATAGGACCAAAGAAGCCCAAACCACTCCAACAATATGCATTTATTTCTCCACCTGTCTTCTCAGAGTACTCCAGGACTCTAGGCCTTTCTTCCTCTTTTCTACTCCATCTGATATGAAGCCAAGCCTTGAGTAGGCCCATATCAGATGCCTCCCAGGATCCTACATCTAAGCTCCCTCCCGAATTCCTTTTAAGAGTCTGAGTTCTTCTTTCCCCCAAACATCTAAATTCTAATGTAAACTCTATAATACTTCTGACCAACAAGTGGAATAAAGCTCCTATATTCCTAATACTTCTGGGCAAATTATGATCATAATATACACAAGAAGTTTGGAGGGACCCATGCTGAAACTATATTCCATGTATAATGGTATAATCAGCACAGCATTATATTTAAAATATGGAAGGAAATAAGATCAGTGATGTTATTACATGGCCATCTAGGAAAATGAACAGGATGAGCTGTTAGACTTCCCGGCTTAAAATAAACCTGTCTTGTAGGCAAAAATCATTTTCTTGGAATACACTAAAAAGTAAAAAACAAGTTAATATATGGATAATACCAAAATGAGAAAGAGGAATCAGAAACAAATCTCTACATGTAACTGTAAAGTTAGACCCAATATGGAACAAAACCCAAGAAAGTAAACGTGTCTAAAAAAAGCTAAATACACAGAAGAGATATCTCTTTTTAAAATATTTTTTATGGTATTAGAGAGAGAACCCTTGTACATGCTAGGCAAATACTCTATCACTGAACAACACTCCTAGCCCAAGACCAACTTTTAAAATCTGCTTAATAGATATGCCTAGAAAAGGGTTTCAAATATTAATTCTGGTGATACCCTAAATCAGAAATAAATTGATATAAAAAACAATTTAGAAACTATATTTTTCTCTTCAATACAATCAAGCATTTCTAAACCTTCAGAAACTTTATTTATTTATTTATTTATTTTGGAACTGAGGATTGAACTCAGGGACACTCGGCCACTGAGCATAACCCCCAGCCCTATTTTGTATTTTATTTAGAGACAGGGTCTCACTGAGTTGCTTAGGGCCTCGCTAAGTTGCTGAGGCTGTCTTTGAACTCGAGATCCTCCTAACTCAGCCTCCCGAGTCGCTTGGATTACAGGCGTGCGCCACCATGCCCGGCTCTCAGAAACTTTAAATACAAAGTACTTAATATACCGTGTAGACAAGATATTTTTTAATAGAGTGCTATAACCACAACCAATGACATGTACCAAATGTCTCTGGAAATAAAAAATCCTTTTCTAAGAAGAAATAATAAGCACACTAGAGAGCTATATTACCATCAGTCAATGCATATGTCCCCAATGAAAATATTCTCAAGGCAGTCATTTGCATCTAATATACCTGGGATTTCATCTGGGCTGCCTTTTCTGGATCAACAGCCAACACATGTTGGTAATGACGAATGGTATGCAGGCGATCTTTATTCTCAGCACGGACATAACGCCGCAAAGCCTGGAGAATGCGATGAGGCTACAAAAGAGAATAGGTGTTTTACTATCTGGAGACTAGAGAATTAAGAACGGGTAGAAAACAAAGTGTGAAAAGTTCACTTAAGAATGCAAGTTTAGCTATGAACAATGAAAGCTGTAGCTCTGAAAGTTTAGCCTACCAAGGAACAGGAAACTACCTTTCTAGATAAAATACCAAAAACTAAGTTCCAGCATTGTATTAGATCCTTAACAAACAGTATTTCCCAGAATCTCCAGCCCACAGTTCTCCTCTAGTAAGTCTTTCCTGGCTGAGCCTCTGACACCTGAATTATAAGTTAGGAAGTCTCCTACATCACCCTAAAGAGAAAAGCATAACCACTCCCTCAGAAAGGATACAAATATCCTTCCAAAACTTTCTATTTCCCAAAAGCAAGGCAGGTTAGAATTAGAGATTTTTTTTTTTTTTTTTAACAGTGCTGGGGATTGACCAACTGAGCTATATCCCCAGCCCCAGAATTAAAAGATTTTTCAAAAAGTTGAGATCACTTACCCAAGAGTTTCTATATAAATTACTTCACCCTTTTCATTTTTTAAATGGAACTGGTTCAAAAGCCTTCATTCATAGAATGCAAGTTTTCATCCTTTTAAAATAAGGCCACCACAGAAAATCCACCAACTGTGTAATTCCTAAACAATATCCTGAGGTTATGCTTTTCTACCTAATACCTTTTCCTTCCTAATCTTTTTTCCTTACCATAGTGCTGCCAAAACTTGTCATAAATATGAAACTTTTACCAACCTGTATGGCATACACTGGCAACATTTTAGGGTGAACAACACTGTGAAGATGACTCATGAGTGATTCTGCTCAGATTGCAACTCACCCGAGGGGGATCAGACTGCAGGGCAGCCAGGTAATTCTCCAGAGCCATCCGTCGGCGGTCATTCAGCATGGCCTCCACACGGGCAAGGTGGGTTTCCACCAGCTGCTGCTTCTCACTGGCTGCTTCCTTCTCTAATGCTTTAACCATAGCTTGGAAGTGCTAACCCATGAAAGAAGGAACAACATTTAATTTGAAACACCCGGAGGAAGTCTAAGCAAATCCTTTTACACTCAGATGCTTCTCCGTGCAGTGCCTATGCAAGACAGTAAGGTTCAGAATAAAGTGAGGGGAAGATCAAGGTATGCTTCTGAGCTCTGTCATGATAAAAACTCCCTTAACTAAAAAAGCAAGTTAAATCTCAGTGTTAGAGGGACTCCTTAGCATTTCTGTGACCGAAATTACTACCACTGGAAGCTCAAACTCAATATCTGTTTTTTTCAATGTACACTACGGTAAAGGAATACCACCGGGCTGACAGCATACCTTAGTGGTGGAGAGCTTGCCTAGTATGCACAAGGCCCTGGGTTTGATTTCTAGCACCACAATAAATAAATAAATAAATACACACATACACACACACACACACACACACAAATAAAATACATATAAATCAAAGAACACTGGTCCTTCCACGTTAAGCAAGGGTCTAACTTCAAAACCCTGAAATTGGCAATCAATGGTAAATACACTTTCAAACACAATACAGTAATGTGGTGAATTATGCTGAATCATGCCTTAAAACTGTGAAGGGCAAGTTATCTATGAGGTATTTGGTCAGGTTTACAGGTAGTTTAAGGCTGTTGAATTTAATTTCCTTGCGTAAGATGCACTGGCTTGTAACTCTTTCATTTTTCTAGGTCACTGGTAAAAAAACAAAGGTCTTCCAGAAGAGAACTAACATTACAAGAAGAGAGAAGTTAGCTAAAAATAAACTGATTTAAAATGTAATCAGGGTCTGGGATATACTCAGCAGCACAGTGTATTTAAACGAGTAAGGCCCTGAATTCAATCCACAGTATCCAACCCCCTCCAAACACACACACACACACACACACACACACACAGTTTTCCAAAATAGAAGCAGTCCTATAAATTGCTATCTCTATTCCTAGCAACGCTTTTTTACCAAAGGGGAATGCAATTTGCTGCTACGATTTTAAGGTTGTATTTTTACAAAGTTAGAGATGAACTTATATCATGGTTTTCTGCCTTTTGACTTTTCAGTCTGCCAATAAATAAATAAATCAGTACTGCTGAAAAACAAGTCACAGCCCAAGAACAAAGATGACAGAGGACTTCTGCCAGGAAAGCAGAATTAACAAGTGGCAGCTAAACTAAGGTTACTTCCTGGCATGAATTAAGTATACTCTGGAAGGGGGTTTGGTTTCCTTCTACCATAGGTAAGCAACACTGAGGTGAAAAAGAAAAGCAGGTCAGTTACAATTTCCCTCTAACTTAAGTCCCTGAATAAAAAGACATGGCAAATTTAAATTTCCTAGGAGTTTGGCATTGACCATATTTTTAACTGGTAGGCTGACTGTTTTATACTTGGAAAATGCATCTTACCTGAATGAGGGTCTGCCTCTCTGCTTTGGGGAGGTTCTTGGCTTGAAGCTCTGCCTCTTCCCATTCTTTCTTTACCTACAAAGGTTAAAAACACTCACCAGAGAACAATTCTCTGAATCAACTTCCCTGTTTTCTAAAAATACTGCTGGGCACTGAGTCCAGTGTCGGAAACTGTGCAAAAGGAAACTGCATCATGTGATCTCTTATGAATTCAGGGTTGTTGCTGCCTCAGAAGGTTCTAGGCCTGAACTATCCCCAGATGGAGCCTCAATTTCATGACCACCTTGTTACATAATCTTCGACTAGTTACTTTAAAAGTCTCTGTGCCTTAGTCTACTCACCAAAAAAGTTGGGGTTAATATATAAATTTCTCAGAACTGCTATGGAGAAAATAATGAGCATTTCCTATATGGTAAGCCCAATGCAGGTGATGTGCAGGTATTTGAGGGAGAGTTCAGGTCAAGCAAGTTATTCCTGTGTCAATCTCCTCTCAATACTGAGTGCATTCATAAAAAAGCTGCACTCTGGGCTCTCACTACTCTGAACTTAGAATGCTCTTAAGGAAAAGAAAGACTTAGACTTAGAACCTTCCACAGGCAGTGGTATTGAAAGCCGCTGACGACGAAGAAAAGCAATAAGTGAGTAACAGCTACAGGAAGAGCTCAGCAGTGTCTGCAACATGCCAGAGGGTAACTATATGATCATGGAGACAGGGTAGGGAAGGATTCACCCACCCAGCAGGGAGCTCCCCGATACTCTGGAACCTCACTACTCCTTACCCATTATGCAGGACATTCTAAAAGATGATGTCTCTTTCTTCGACTAAAACTACATGCTACAGAGTGCTTGTCTAGCACACACAAGGCCCTGGTTTGGATCCCCACCAAAAAAAACAAAAACAAAAACAAAAGCCAAACCAAAAACAAACAAAAAAACCCCCATGCTACCCAATGCCAAAAATCATGAAGAATAAGAGAAGTGCCTAAGTTTACCCTGTCCATTCTGTTGCGGTGCCGAATTTCCAACTGTTCCTTAGCCTTCTGGAAGCGAGCGTGCTCATTATCATCTGCGGAGGTCTCGAAATACACATCGACATCATTGGTTGGCAGAGGAGTTGGAGGAACTGAAAGAAAATTACAGAAGGAATTTGCTTTGAGGGTCAGGGGTCAGTCAGATGCAGTGTTAAAACTGCACAGTGCTCTAGGAAGAAAACCAAGCTCAGGACCTGCAAGATGGACTCAATTTGTGTCATGCCTCACTACAGTGCAGGGTGCTGCTGTCTGCCAAGTCTTCACTTTGTTAGATTACAGTGGGCAATATTTTTTGTACAGTATTCATCAACCATGTCAGTCCATACTAATACACCAACTCATTGGTAGCTCAGTACCCTGATATTTTCATCACTCATGAGGCATCCTCCCAGGACTGCAGAGCAGAAAAAAAGAAGCTGCTTCTGTGATTTCTCTTCACAGCATGAATCATGAAAACCTAAAAAACAGCTACCTTACTGCTTGTCACTAATGGTGTCTGAATAGGGACAAGTGCTAAAATTAGACCCTGTAGAAGAACTTACACAAATGTCTCAATTTTTGAGGAACTTATTATCCCTTTCACTCTTCTGGCAATCTTTAGGTCCTAACTTACTTTGGGAAACTGGCTGAACTAAGCAGTCTTTAAATATAGACTGGATTAGAGAAAGCAGTTTTCAACAATCACTGAAGAACTCTTACACCCATCCCCAATATCAGGGATAATGGGGGTAAAATTAAGTTTCTATAGTTTACAAGGATACCTTCCATGGATGTGAAAATACCATGGGCTTACTGGACTCATGACACTGAAAAAAGGGCCTTTCCAGGAGTCCCTCCAAACATAAGCCCATTGGAATGGACAACCCCTCACCTCAATGCTGTTCACACATAACTATCTCTCAATAGCGCCAGGTAAGTGAGTGTAAGCATAATGGAGTTTAGCCTCCTAAGAGAAAGAATGAAGAAAGGAGCAAGTTCACTTGGGTAACCTCTTAAGAAACACCCCTGGAAACGTGTTAGCCTAATTCACTCAAGATTTCCCAAAAGGGAGAGGAATAATGTGTAAATTGCTTAGAATATATTGAGACATACAGCAAATGCCAAAATACAACTAATTTTTAATTTGGAAACAAATTCACCTAATTTCCAGAACTGTGCAAATTTAATCCATTAAAATAACTGTGACTAATAAATATAACTACAGATTAGTCAGTTACTCCAAAGTTTTTCTGTCAGAATAATCTTTCATAAACCTAAAGTAAAAACATGTGAAGAGTATCTGAGTCCTACTTTAGCTTAAAAAGGACCTTAATATCCAACTTTCAGATTAGCTAAGTTAGAATATACTGCTGAGCAGAGAGACCACATTCTCCAAGAAACTCAAAAGTTCAGTGAGGGAGAATTCAAGTCCATCCTGCTAAATGCATATGGTCATCAGTGACACATGTCTGCAGGCTCGAGCTGAGGATGGTTTCTATCACTGGGGTGGATAAAAATAATGCAAAACACAGTGTGCCTCCACCCTCCCTGGAAACAAAAGAAGAAAAGGACAGCATGTCTAGAGGTTTACTTCTAAAGACACAATGGGCTCAGAGCAGAATCATGACAATCATGAAGCCAGCACATCTACTTGCTTCAGCCCCCTCTAAAGAGGGACCCACACATGATCACTGGAAACCTGATGCTGAAGACCTTCAAAGCCCCTCCCCCTAGTACCCCCTCCCCCTAGCACAAACACAGAATTTCTCCTCAGCAATTCCCCAAGCCACACCAATTTCACAGACCTTCCATTCCAACGTGTCTCAGAACACTATATGAGCCTGTGGATAGAGATTGCCACTTCTGTATTCTGTGAGATCTTTAAGGGCCCCAATTCATGAAGTTTTGCTCATTCTTAGTTTGAGTAGTTTTGCAAGGCTGTAAATATCACAATAATTTTTATCTCTAAAATCTTTCCTCAATAAAGTTTTTGCACCAAAGTTCATTCTCTTTCACCTTTTCAACTGTATCAAATGACAGCCTTTTCCAAGTACAGCAACTTTCAGAGTGAAAGCTCTGAAAGCATGCTGAATTTAAGATTTAAAAACTCTTTAGGGGGGAAGAAAAAAAGAGGGGGCATGAAGGTATTTGAATGAAATGAAAAACCATCAGAAATCATAGCCTCAAACCTCCAGAGCAAATACCAGGAAAAGGAAGCAACTCATTCTGATGAATTCCAGAGTAGGAACCAAAGAAAACTGCCTCACCTGAGGATTTTCCCAACACATGGGCTAGTACTGCCAGGTAAGAGGGGTTAACAAGAAGAAAAACTTCCTACCTGTGTCTAACATAAACCCAACTCAACTGAACTACTGTACTGAGTAGTAGTTTCTCTGAGACCAAAACAACACAAACTAAAATTCCCTAATTTCCTAAAACCCTGCATGACCTAGTGTTGCCAAAATACTGGAAATACAGTACTACTTGGCTACAAAACTCTCTCCCCTAGAGTAAATAATGCAAGGTATTTCAACATTATGGAATCCCTAAGGTATTGTTGCTCCTTTCAAGAGCAGGTGGCATGTATCACACAGCTCAGTAACAGGGTAGTTCAAAGATGAAATTAAGAGGCAAAGCTCAGGCTGGGCGTGGTGGCATACACCTGTAATCCCAGCAGCTTGGGAGGCTGAAGTAGGAGGATCACAAGTTCAAAGTCAACCTCAGCAACTTAGCAAGGCTCTAAGCAACTCTGCGAGACTCTGTCTCTAAATAAAATATAAAAAAGAGTTGGGGATGTGATTCAGTGCTTAAGTGCCTCTGGGTTAAATCCCCGGCACCAAAAAAAAGAGGCAAAGCTCAGAACATGATAATGGGCAGAACTCAGGGCTATTCTGTTACCCTTGGGTGCCTTTCAATCACAGATGCTTCCCATCCAACACCAGAGCACCCTCAGTACCTGTAGACTCCAAGGCTGGATGAAAAAGAACAAGCCCCTAGCTGTGGCCACCTGCTGCACCAGTGAAAGCGCACATCACCACCACTACCACCAACCTCCAGCAGACACAAGGGGAGCACGGGACATGGAAAACTGAGCTTACTACTGCCAACAGGAAAGCAAAGCCTCAGTCTAGAAAGCACAAAGATGAGGGGAAAACGACTGACAGCAAACACCTGAGTCGGCGGAAACACGACACAGATGCGGTCACGAGGACGGCTGGGAGAGACAGAACGCTGGACAGGACAGTGCTGCTGCACAGGGCCAGCGCAAGGCGGGACTTACTCATCGCTTTACACACAGCCATACAATAATCCTCAGACTCAAAATTGTTCCTGTTGCCGCCGCAGCCGCCATATATAAAGCGCACGCACTTTCCCTTGGAGAGGTCGAAGTACCAACGAGGCATCACGGCCCGGCAAGGCCCCGTCATCGCCTCCTGGGAGCAGACAGCTGTGTGAAAATGGTCAGAGTATCAGCAGGACAAAGGCAGTGTTTCAAATGCTTCAAAATGCTATAAGGCCAGCCGGGGTGGGACTAGGTGTGGGTGGAGGGGGACCACGCTGGACCTTAAAGCCCTGGCTGACCTCACTCACCAACACAGGTAAGGGGTTCTGTGGATGAAGTCACTCTTCATGTGATAAAAACATTTGGGAATGGAGATTTAAAAAAAAGAAAAAAAAGAAGAAAGACTTTTTTGCACCATCTGAATCTAGACTGATACATAGGTTAACAAAGAGGAGTTTCTCATATCTCATAGCCTCCTGGAGTCTCTCATGATGATGATCTGTTCTGTGAAGATAGTTGCCTGGTTTGTCTATTTTGTTGGTTTCAAGGACCAAAGGAGTCAATGCAGGCAGAAAGGTTATTTTAAGTGGTGATACCCACAGCAAACACTGAAGTGCCAGGAAAGGACAAGTGTTCCTATTTTCACATTCTCCAAGATGAATCATAAATTTCTAGACCTGTTAAGTAATTTTCTCCCAGTGGGTTTTTAATAATTCTTCAGATCCTAACTGGTTTCAAATATACAATGAGCAGAGGCTATGTGCTCCCTGGAACTACCAAAACCTTTATTTTAATTGACAAGATCATTCAATTTCACCCTACCAGCTACAGATACCTGAACAGAGGGAGTAGCCCACAGAAAGAAAAACCCAGCTATTCCATCCTACAGCTAAGACCTGAGCAGTATTGAAGAGGGGAGGTCCCCCTGAGAGGAGAAAACATTTAAGGTTGGATGTGGAAGAATCCTGCTGACAAACCAGATGATATTGCCTTTTATTCTAATTAAATTCTTACAAAACAAACTCTTGTTTCTGAGTCAACCCTGTATCTTCCTGGTCATGCATGCCTGCTTACTGCTCACATGACTCCACCATTGCACAGAAAAGTTGGATTCCCCTTCAGTGCAGAAACACCACCTTTCCTTCTGAGACTTACCTGTGATTAATGGTGAATGCATAAAAATTCTAAGTAAAGAATGATCACATTGATTTTAAAACCACAGCTTTATACTAGGTTACCTTTAACATCGTGAGCAATTTCCTTGTCTGAAATAGCTCCCTCACTGCTGGGTTCAGTTGGGTTCTCTTCATTGTAGTCATCTCCTTTAAAGGTGTCATAGTAGTAATCACGGTCTTCCACCACTTCCTCCCCTTCCTCATCCTCCTCATCCACAGCTGCTTCTGTGAAGTCTTCCAAATCTGTTTCAGTAGGAAATTCACTAAAGGCCACAATAAAAATAAAGGAAGGTTAATATCAATTCCTATACACAAAGCACAATGACTCCCTTCCCTATTCTCGAACACAAAAACAGAGGCAGGAAATAAGCTCAATTTATATGTAACTGTGCCATGAAGCCCTCAGACTAGCAACATCAGCAAAAGGAAAGAGTTAGTGAACAAAGACTACACTAACCTGCAGAAAATAATGTGGCCCACAACAATGGAAAGGCAAAAGTCACAGGTATGTGTACGATCAGCTTTGACCAGAATGAAATGCAGGCTGAATCAACTCCAGCATAACAAGGGAATGACCACCTTATTCAGAAGTGAGGGAGGAGCAGCCAACAGCCACTATTACAGAAGAGCTAACAAAAAGGCAAAATGATTTCAGAGCTCAGGACCAGAATTTACCTTTTATAAATATCATAGTCTTCCTCTTCATCCTCCTCCTCTTCCTCCTCTTCCTCTTCTTCCTCTTCTTTTGACACAGTAGTGTCAACGGAGTCAATAACCTTTGTCTGAGGGCAGCACACGTATTCAGTGCCATGGAACTGGTCTACTCCACAAGGCAGCAGCATGCCATAGCTATATAAGGTCATTCCCCTGGTGAGACATGCCTAAAGGAAAACCACAGACCACATCAAAACATTCAAAACATACTCCACGGAGATTTCTGATCCCTATCTTTATTCAAAAGAAACCCTCATCAAATCATTAAGTAACACTTTCTCTTACAGACACCAACTTACCAGTCAAAAAGTTGTGGTGCTGTAAGATTTATTAACCAGGCATAGTACCTGCCTATAATCCCAGTTACTTGGAACAGTGAGGCAAAAGTATCACAAATTTGAGGACTGCCTGGACACTTAACAATATAATCTTAGAAAAATAAAAAGGGCTGGGGATGTAGTTCACTGGTTAAGTGTCTGCTTAGTATGTGTGAGACCTTGGGTTCAATTCCCAGTACCTCAAAAAAAAAAAAAAAAGCTGTAAACTGTACTTAATTTAAAGAGCATCATCTGAGCCAAAATAACTGAAAGTCCAAATGTGGGAAGAAAAAAAAAAAAAACTTATGGAAATAGGAGTTTCTTCTACTATCAACACCCACTAAAGATGACTAATGATAATTTTTACTATCACTGGTATAGGTACTACTTCAGATTGTGAATAAAGAACACTACTGACTGGAGAACCAAACAAACTACAGATGACCAAACTAAGTGTCCATCTCCATCAGAAGAGAGAAACAGCAACCAATCCTGCCATGTATGTTCCACATCCAGATTTTCTAGAATAGGCTTTTTCTACATGGTCCTTAGTAGAAAGGGTCAGGATGCCTTCATGGAAGCCCTGCTGAAAGTATGTAGTACCCTGCTTAACAGCCTTTTGATATCCTCCCCCCGCCCCCCACCTCGTGTGTGCGCATGCGCAGGCTAGAGATTGAACTTCATGCCCACTAGTCAAATGCTCTATTAACCAAACTACACCAGCCCAAATGAAGAGTGAAACAAACTTCACTATTTTCTTTTCTGTGGTGCTGGGGATAGAATCCAGAGTCCGGGGAATAGTAAGTACTCTGCAAATGAGCCACATCTCTAGCTCCATAATAGCTTAAATTTTCGAAGTCTGACAATTCATGCTGTACTTTCTATAAAAACATCTATTCCCCTTCCATGTATTTTTAATTTAGAAGACAGAAGAAGCATGGTGAGGTCTGGATGCCAATATTACCTTCTCTTCTAACAGGTACAACACTTTTCCCCATCCATTCTCTTACCTCTTTGACTACTGTATGCCAGTGCTGGTGATTCTCACACACCTCCATCCGCTCTTTGTGAAAAAACTGGCACTTTTCTGGAACTAGCAGAACATCACTTACAAATTCACCAACTGAAAAAAAAGAACCTTTGTCAGAGGCAAATCTGATTATGACTCAAGAGAGAAAGGACCTACATTGCAGATTAATGACAGTTACATAGCCAGGTGTATACAGGAGCAGTCACTAACATACAAAAGCAGATGTGAGCACAAGAAATCATCAATGCATAAGGACCATGATGCCAGCAGCTTTCCTAATGTTTCCCTAACCACAATCCCTTGCAGTCCCATTGTAGGCTTTTAGCAACACATGACAAGGAGACATGAATAGGATCCCCCTCCCATGACCATCTCATATATACACACAGCCACTCCCTGTGACCTCTGGGCTCATGAGAACAATATTCCTAACCTCGTATTTCCCTATTTTGGCCCATACCTGTTCTAGTAACAAAATGCCCAGGACACTAAGACTTGGTGGTCTCTTGAAGTATAGATGAACCTTATATTAAACAAATTGATTCAGGTAAGAATCATCAATGGATGTTTAATTACAAAGAGGCAAAGGGGTCTTTACAATGAGAAATTCCAGCAAAACTACCTTAACAAGGTAACCAACTGATTATCACTGATAACAAATTGACAGGGGTGATGTCCTGAGAAGAGAACATCAATATCACCTACACAGTATCATACCAAAATATATTCATGATAAAACAGTAAGACAAACCCAAATTCTGTTAAACAAATGGCTTGGACTCAAAAAAGGTCCCTATAATTAAAGATTTATAAAAATAAGAGGAGGAGGAGGAGGAAGAGGAAGAGGAAGAGGAAGAAGAAGAAGAAGAGGAAGAAGAAGAAGGAGAAGAAGAAGAAGAAGAAGAGAACTTTTAGGATGTCCCAACTTACTTTACTTTCAAATGGTTGAGCAACCAAACAGTCAGTCAGTCAGTCTCTCTCTCTCTCTCTCTCTCTCTCTCTCTCTCACACACACACACACACACACACACACACACACACACACACAAATAAGTAAATAGGCAAAATTGGAAAATCAAGGTGAAGAGTATAAAGGCATTCATTTTATTTTTTTCTTTGGGTCTGAACCTTTGGCAGAGGGAGGGTATCTGATCTGTTTCCAGATAAAAAACGGGTGAGGGACAAGAGCACAGAAGTACTCCTGAACTGATGACCATTATATAGCTGGGAAACAGCATAAAATGGCTTCCATAGTTTCAAATCTGGACAATTAGTATATAATGAAATAACTGAAATCTGACACCATCTGTTTTAGTTAGCTTTTGCATTCCTATGACCAAAGTAACCTGTAAGAAAAAGAGGAGGGAAAGTTTATTTGGGCCTCATGGTTTCAGAGGTCTCAGTCCATGGATAGTTGACTCCATTTTTCTGGGCCCAAAGTGAGGCAGCATATCATGGGATGTGTGTGAAGAAGGGAAGCTGCTTCCCTCATGGTAGCCAGGAAGCAGAAAGAGAGAGGGAATGGGGCTGCAGGGAAGATGCACCCTTCTAGAGCACAGCACTAGTAACACACCTCCTTCGGTCATGTCCCACCTGCCTATCGTTACCACCCAGGCAGTCCATTCAAACTAGCATAGACTTATTATGTTACAGCTCTCATAATCCATTCATTAGACCTATGGACATTTCTGCATTAACAAAGAGCTTTTGGGGAGTATCTCATATTCAAACCATAACAGCATCGTAGCCAGCTGATGAGCATTATGAACAATAACAGAACAAACTGACATCATACAACTACTAATACAAAGCAAAATTCTGTCATTCCTCTCAAAAACACATAAACCTAAGTGAAGCATGAAACAAGGAGTGGTAGACAACAAGGCAGGGTTAAAGCCAAGTGACCAGCAGATTCTGGAAGGTAATTGTTACTATTATTATTTTTTGTAAAGGACTGAATCCAGGGCCTCAAGTATGAGTGTTCTACCACTGACCTACATCCCCGGCCCTTTTCCTTTTGAGACAGGGTCTCACTACCATGCTCAGAATGGCCTTGAACTTGTGACCCTCCCACCCCCTCACCCTCCTAAGTAACTGGGATTACAGGTCTATGCCACCATGCCCAGATGATCATGGGTACAATATTCATCACAGCAAAACACACACACACTTACATTTCTCTTTTCACTTTTAGTAGAATGAATGAAACCTCACAGAGATTTCTCAGAGCCAAATGGAAGGAAAGAACACCCTTAAAATGCATCATACAAAAATTTTAACAAGTTTCAGACTATTACAAGATGCTCAGTTTTAAAGTAAATGGTGTTAAGCATGCACAATGTCCCTCTTTCCCCCACTGTTATTTTTTTTGGTACTGGGGATTGAACCCAGGGGCACTCGACCACTGAGCCACATCCCCAGACCTATTTTGTATTTTATTTAGAGACAGGGTCTCACTGAGTTGCTTAGGGCCTTGCTAAATTGCTGAGGCTGGCTTTGAACTTGCGATCCTCCTGCCTCAGCCTCCCAAGTGCTGGGATTACAGGCATGCGCCACCGCCCCCGGCCCACTGAGTGTTCTTAAAACTAAGTTAACTGCTGAGTATTTTAAATACTTTTCCTTCATGTGCTGATTCTTCCTGTTCTTTGCTAAATGTTAGACAAAGAAAAGTAACATTCTACTCTGCTGCTGTCTGTATTTTTTAGGATTTTTTTTTTTTTTTGGTACTGGGGATTGAACCCAGGGGCATTCCACCACTGAGCCACATCCCCAATCCTATTTTGTATTTTTTATTTAGAGAGAGGGTCTCATTGAGTTGTTGAGGTCCTCGCTAAGTTGCTGAGGCTGGCTTTGAACTCTCTATCCTCCTGCCTCAGCCTCCCAAGTGCTGGGATTACAGGTGTGCACCACCACACCAGGCAGAAATATTTTAACAAAGAGACAGAGGGGAATAAGTTTAACTGACATCTCAAAATAGATGTATCTACAGAACTACTTAGGATGTTCTCATTAATGTCATATCTATGTTAAGATTATCAAGGATCACTTTAGATCCATTTTTTGCCCTTTTAATCATCTATGACCAAATCTGTTCCTCAATCACCCAGACTCCAGGTTTGTGAGCATCATTCAGATGAGGAATGGTTAGGATGCCTACACTCACTAAATAGGAACCCTGTTTCTGAATAATACACCGTCAAAGCTTTACTCAAGTTGGCTCCAAATGCTAATACCACCAGTGGCTTCATAAACACCTCAGTAAGCCCCAAACCCTTCAGAATGGCAGATTCCACAGCATCTGGCCCTGGCACCTGTTACTTACTATGAGTCACTTTTCCTTCTCCTCAACACTACCAGAAGTCTGGTCTAATGCAGATTAAGTAAGGGAGACAGAAGACTTTTCCTTGGATTGCTTTTTTAGCACCCTTCTCTACTATCACTGTAAAACATTAATTTCAAATTGTTAATAAGAGGGAAATGCTGGACTGCTCTTGGGCAGCACTCTTACTCATGTATCCTCTAGACTAGGGATGTCTACAAAGGAAAAGGCAGTAACTGAGAAGTCAACCACCAACATGGGAAAGTGTTGCCTATCCAAAGGACAAATTTCCTAGTAAGTTCATCTTTACAGATGCAGACACTTTGCTGTATGCCTGGAGAAAATCAAATTTAAATAAGAGGGACACTTCCTGAAAAGTAACTCAAAACACTTACCAAGACACTTGAAAGGTATAACAATGTGATTCTTGCACTGTTTTTTGTCCCTCCGGCACCAATTGTCAATACTGACAGGCTGGTTTGCCTCCATCACATTTGTGATCTTCAGTTCTGGATACATCTGTTAAGGAAAAAAAACATGCAAACACAATAAACTGACCTGCAGATGGACGTGCACTTTCAACTTAGGATAAGTATATAAGTTTACTCAGCCTCTAATCTCATCCTATATAAATCTGAAGTTCCACTCCACCATCCCTGTGGTTCCAACTAAAGTCAGCAAGTAAAAGGATATGGACTATTAGTTTTCCTTTGACAGGTTAGATTTCTGACTGCTTCCATGCATTCTCTTTTAATAGGGAATTTTATTTAAGGACAAACAAAAGCAGCAGGCTTTCAACTCAAAACAAATACAACTGGATATCAAGTATCAAGTTCCATTACAGGGCATGGTTAAATCACGGAGTTCATGAACTAAAATATACTTTAAATTAGGCAAGTCTATGGAAGTATCTTCTAATGAAATTACAGAACAATATTTCACTCCTGGCCTTATATGTTGGCCTTGGTAAGAAGTTAAAACATCTCATTATCTTTGAATATCCTTTTTTCTTTGGGCCAAAAGGGAAGCTAACTCAGATTTGAGATGGTCACTTACATACAATACTGATGACTTTCTATTAGCAAGTAGAAAACAAGCATCCATACACATGACATGTTTTGCTTTCCATCTTCCCAAGACTGGTAGGAAGACACAAGTACCAAGCTGTGCTTCTACAGAGCTTGCCAAGTTTCTGGAAAGAACTGAGACCTCACAAAGCACACAGGCAAAGCCTTTGAGAGATCTCAGTCATACCACATATTTAGAAGCAAATGGCCTAGGGCTCCAGTATAGGCATCTTGTCCTAGGTCAAAGAATGTTAAAATATCTATTTCCAAGGTAAACAGATTTAATCCTGACCCAGAAAAGAAAAAAAAAAAAAAAAAAAAGTAGTTTTAACTGCCTGGCAACAGTCTTACCTCCTGACAGTACTGAAGAACTTCTTCTTTTGTTCCAAAGCAGCTCTTGGTGCCTGTTGGGTCAGGTTCCCATTTCCCAGTCTGGATGTTCACATGCATATTTAACTTCCCACAGAACATTGCAATTTGTGGCTCCGCAACAGCAAATCCTGTTCCAGCATTGGCTGCGAGAGCCTACCAAAGAAGGGGGGAAAGTCCAGGTTTACTCTAAAAAAGGTTGGCAGCACAGTCATTCAGTGGTTTGTGATAAAATTGATCTTTTGATAAAGATCAATTGTTATTTACTAATTTTATCTTCATATACAAACCCTTTCCACAGAAGGCAGGCCAGAATTTTAAAATGACCTCTGGACATCTATGCTCAGAGAAAGGTCAATTGGAAATTTAGACCCCAGTTCCTGGGATACTTCAAAACTGAAAAACTATAACCTGACTGCAGTCTACCTTAACGCAAGCAAATCTATTCATTTATTTATATACCAAGTAACCAAAACAGAGAACAGCTCAAGTTCCAGTAATTTTACTTAATTCACTCTTACAATAATAAAAATTTTATTGAGCAATTATTTTGAAGGCAATATGCTAAATGCTTAGCACACAAGGATGAGCAAGTCATGGCCCCACTCTCTCAGTGCTCCTGGTCTAATGCACAGTCAAAATTCACACAAAAACGTGACTATATTCCCAGTTCTAAGAAGGAATAGAACAGAGTGCTGAGAAAATATACAAAAAGGTATCTGACCAGGGTTGGAGAGAAAGATGATCAAAGAATCTTCCTGAAAAGAGTGAAGCTTGAGTAGAGCTTTGAATATCTCCCATGGAGAAAACGTAGACCATGAGGTAGAGAAAAAGTGGAGAGGAACGCAGAAATAGTTCTACACAGTCTGTAGATGGGAAGAATTTTTTTTTTAAAAAATACTGTTTTAGTTGTAGATGGACACAATACTTTTATTTTATTATTTTTATGTGGTGCTGAGGATCGAACCCAGTGCCTCATAAGTGCTAGGCAAGCCCTCTACCACTGAGCTGCAACCCCAGCCCAAGAATTCCGTCTTTATCACAATGAGAGAGATTTTAAGTACAAAGTCACTACTTTCAAAATGTAACTCTGTTGCTTTTCTTGGTTGTAGGATGAAGAATGAACTCAAAGGAAAACAGAATGTAAGCAAGGAAATGCCTCAGAAAGTCAGAGATACACAGTCCAAAAGGATATGGTAGCTTGGGCTGAAGTAATATGGTAAGCTGAGAGATTCAAGAGACAACAAAAGTAAAATGGGCAAGACCTAAGAACAGATTAGATATGGAAGGGGAGGAAGAGAAAGAGGATGATGTCAAATTTGGCTTGTGTTACTGTTTAGATCTTGATTCTCCCCTAAAAGGCCTATGTGTTGAAAGTTTGGTGACTAGCCTATGATGCTATTGCAAAGTAGTGGAACTTTTAGGAGGTGGGGCCTAGTGGGAAGAAGTTAGGTCACTGGGGCATGCCTTTAAAAGGACACTGGGACCCTGGCCCTTCCTGTCTCTCTACCTCCCAGCCACCATGAGGTGAGCAGTTGCTTCTGCCATGCAGTCTACAATGATGTTACTACCACAGTTTGCATTACTCAGTATGTGGAGGCATCATTCATGGAAACAGAATACTGAAAGGGACTTCCTGAGCTGGGTATAACTTGTGCCTACTGCTCAAGCTACTTGGGAAGTTGAGGTAGAAGGACTGCATGAGCCCAAGAATTTGAGGCCAGCTTGGGCAACATAGATCAATCTCAGCTGAGCTGACCTAAACTACCATTTTCCTTCTTTTAGACTGTTCACCTCTGACTTCCTGAGCCTTTCCCTGCCTCTACTCTTGTTTCCTATTAGTTCATTCTTCATTACACGTTTGTAAATTCCAGCAACTAGAAAGGATGAAGCAGAAGACTCAAGATTGAGCCCAGTCTTGGTAACTTAACAAGACCTGTTTCAAAGGAATTTTTTTTTAAAAGACTGGGGATGTAGCTCACTGGTAGAGAGCCCCTGGATTCTATCACTAGCAGGCAGCAGGCAGAAAGACAAATCTAACTTTAAAAAAGGGGGGAATTCCATGAACAAGCTTATCTTTTGTTGAATAAAAACAATCACATATTCCATAAAGACTTTGGTCAGTATCCTCTTGTTATGTGACCAGAACTTAACTATTAATAATCTCAGAAATTATAGGCAAGAAATATCATTTGGGAATTATGGTGGTAAGCCTCCTGCAAAGAAACAAGCACAGGGGTGCATCTAGTATTACAGTTGTCCACATTTATTTGTAGGGATGTGTTCTACTAGCAGATGCCTGAAACAAGAGTACTGAACCATATAAATATTTCTTCTGTGTACATACACACACCCTATGATAAAGTTAATTTATAAATTAAGTATAGTATGAAATAAGCAACAATTGCTAATAATAAAATAGAACAGAAGGCTGGGGCTACAGCTCAGTGGGGGAGCACTTGCCTCCCACCTATGAGGCACTGGGTTCGATCCTCAGTACCACATAAAAACAAAGGTATTGTGCCCATCTATAACTAAAAATATTTTTAAAAAATAAAATAAATTAATTAAATAGAACAGAGCTTATTAAAATTAGCCTCCTTTCCACTCAGGAGAAGGAAGCACAAATACCTGTTGGATCACTATAGAAAAGCAAATTTGGAATTAAAATGTTGTCAAGATCTACGAAGGTTGGGAAATACTGCAATTAAATCCAACAAACAATTAGCACCTTTATTAATTAAACTGATTGCAGTCCTGCTGTGATCAACAATCATTTATTAAAAGAGAAGATCCTAGGACCTATGCCTTCAGTAAAACTGCATATGAAGTTACAGACTGATGTGAATTCCTACTTCCTCCAAAGAAGGAAAAAAAATTAAAGATACCTGAAGAAAGGAACACATACTTATTTATAGGAATACTATAAATTCAAACAATGAATGTTTAATGCAAACAAATCATTAAAAGGTATAGAGGATGCACAACACAAATGTACTTAATTCTCACAATGAAGTTCAAGATGTGTGCCAAAAGGAAAGACCTCTTTCTTGGGCTTAGGGTGTAGCTCAGTCATAGAGCTTGTTTAGTATGAGGGACACCTGCATTTCAACCCCACCAGAATAACGAAAAGGGGAGGAACTCTTCTTTGCAATCTGAAACCAAGAATTGTGGTTAGAAACCTGGATAATGATACAGAAGAAAATGGGTAGGAATATAGAGAGATAAAGGATTTTTTTATGTGTGCACCAAAACCAGTACTCTTCCCAAGTTCTTCCCTAGTTTCCTACTTCAAATGTTCAGATAGCAATAAATGAAGAAGACGGGTGTGGTGGCTACACCTGTAATCCAAACAACTCAGGAGACTGAGACAGGAGGATCACAAGTTCAAAGCCAGGCTCGGCAACTTAGCAAGGCCCTAAGCAACTCAGTGAGACCCTGTCTCTAAATAAAATACAAAATAGGGCTGGCTCAGTGGTCGAATGCCCGAGTTCAATCTCAGGTATCCCCACACACCCCTACCCCCACAAAGAATGAAAGAAATGAAGAAAATCTAAGAAGACATAATAAATATGTAAATGAGAAAGTCAAATCAACAGGTCAGAAGGAATATGTATCCTAAATTTACTACAAAAGATTCTGAGCAATGTTTCCTAAATTCTCTCTATGGTTTGTATACTTCAACATTAAACACAGGGCTGGGGATATAGCTCAGTTGGTAGAGTGCTTGCCTCATAAGTACAAGGTCCTGGGCTCAACCCCCAGCACCGCAAAAAAACAAAAAAACATTAAACACAGCTACTGAACAGGATTTGTGGTAGAATAGAGGGGTGTGGGGAGAACATCTACATCTAAAATTCCAAAAATGATACGAGCAAGAAATAAGTGTCAATTTGTTATATGAGCTCACCCAAGCCACAGTCCTGGAGTGGTCAAATTTAGTGCAGGCAGACATTCATCAGCACCAAAGATTATGTTCCACATGTTACTCATTATGGTTGTTGGCAATAAGACCACAAGAGTTCCAAGAATATAAATGTTCAGTTTATGGATCAACCACGGAGGTCAATACATCAGTAGTAAGTGCATTTGATCTCTGCACTGAGATGGTCAGCATTACCTTCCCTAAAGAGAATCTAAAATACCAGAGGTTAAAGCAACAGGAAGAAGAACTAAGCAGCAACAGATTCTCACAACAGTTACCACCAAGAAAAAGGAGAGTAACTGGAATCAATCCAGACAGCTAATAAGCCATAGTGATTCACTTCTGAGTTCAGAAAGATTAATCCTTGTGGTCATGAGAGACTCTCAAGAAGGTATCATCTGAAATATAAAAAGCCTCTGTGGACCATGTCTAGGAATCAACTAATCAAACATACCCCAATCTTACCTGAAGTATGATAGGGTAACTTTTTCTATAATGTTTGGACGTCCTTACTTTGAAAATGCTCTTATTTAATGTGTTTCCATTTTCTTAGGCACAGACTGTGCCTTGATCCATTACATCAACATATAAATCAATCTGCTTCCTAATCTAACATGTTACAAATGGGATTTCACTGCCAAGTCAGCATTTCTAATATCCTGTGAACCTGGAATCCTCCATGAAAGAAAATTAATGCCCCATGCGTTGGCACTTAAGCCAGTCTTTGTGATCTATGCACAATGCAGCACTTTTAAGGCTTTGAAAACAAATTGCATCAATTGCTTTCCTAGTCATTGCTTCCACTTTACTTAATAATTCATTCTTAATAAGAAATTCCATTTTATTAATTTAGCTTGGGGAAAAGAGTGGCTATCCAAGGACAGGAATTCAACTTGGTAAAAACTGCTTCTAGTAAGTTGGTTGAAACCCTGAAATAACTTTAAGCAATAAATACGCGAATAAAATAAACCTAAATCTGAACCTATGATAAATCAAGTCCTTTAATCACCACTTCAAAAGACACTACTCCTGGAGTCACCTAACCCCTACTTTTCTTTCCTTTCATAAAACTCATTCAGGACCAAGGCAGCCCAGCCCTCCTACTCCAAAGCCACCATATAGGCACAGTTATTTCTACTGCCCCAGAATCAAATCAGCTCTAGGGTTTGTGAAAATGCCTGCTGCTATAAAGAAAGCATATTCCAAAGAGCAGGAATTTGTCCTACTACAGAGTAGAACCATGTTTCCTTGGATGGGAAGGCATTGCTTTAGACATGCTACACCTGTAAAAGCAAGTCAACACAGCTCCAGTTCTAATAAACATTAATGAAGTAGGCCTTCACAGGTCTAGTTACCCACTTGAGGATAGTAATTGCAAAAGATGCAATGCTCCTATACAAATTAAAGAAAAAGTCAGCAAATGGCAAAAAGCTTTGAAAAAACTATATACTATTTTCATTCTGTTTTATTCAAGTGCTGAAAGACACTTGATGATTCATAAATTATGACAACTTAATCTGTGCCCACAAACCATCACCAAAGATTTATGTAATTGTATAAAGTGAAATAAATCCTGTTTCTAGCATACTTTAAAGGTATTTTCCCAAGGTATTTCTAAGTTACAAATGGAAAGTCAATTATTTTAGAGTACAGACACCCATCAGAACACCAATGTTGCCAGACACAGTAGAACATTCCTGTAATCCCAGATACTTTGGGAGACTAAGACAAGAGGATCTCAAATTAGAAGCCAGCCTCAACAACTTAGTGAGACACTGTCTCAAAATAAAAAAACAAAAAGGGCTGGGAATTTAGCTCAGTGGTAAAGTCCCTCTGGGTTCAACACTCAAGACCACACACACACACACACACAAAAAGCTAACTTCACCACAATAAGAAATTTAAGAATACTGATTAAGGGCTGGTGATGTAGCTCAGTGGTGAAGTGCCTGTTTAGCATGCATGAGGACCTGGGTTCCATCCCCAGGTCCAAAATAAAACCAAAAACAAAACAAAACAAAATATCAAACAACAACAATTGATCAGGAAACGATGAGGGAATGTTGCAAATCGGAAAAGACTAAATAGAAATGACAAGTAAATGCAGTGTGGGAGCCTGGACAGGATCCTGGAATAGGAAAAGGGCATTAGTGGGGAAACTGAAGCAATTATTTGCATAAGCTGTGCCAATGTAACATTCATAGGATTGTTGTTGTTTTTTTTTTTTTTAATAATTGCTCTGTGCTACTTAAAATATTAGCATTAAAGGAAGGCACAAGGAACTCACTACTATCTGCAACTTAAGTCTAAAACTAGTTCAAAATAAAATGTCTGGTGAGGACTGATACAACACATTTTTAGGTTAAGCAACTAGTAAGTGTGACCAAGCAGATTCAATACCTGAAAAGCATGTTATTTATTCCAAACACAGGCACATATCCTAATGTAGTAAAGCTTCAGGTATACAGGTATTAAATTTTGTTTCTCTGCAATGAGAGGACTATTATAATTCTGATCCAGGGCTTACCATACAGAAATTCCACCTTGGTTGCTATAAAAAGGGGTGACTACAATTTGCAAACTTTAAAGTATCTTCAGCAGCAAAGAACGGAAACTTTAAAGGGGGGAGGGGAATCTGGGCTTCAAGTCAGGCATGGTGGTACATGCCTGTAAACCCAGCTACTCAGGAAGCTGAGGCAGGATTCCAAGTTGAAGGCCAGCCTGCAACTTAGCAACATCCTGTCTCAAAAGAAAATGAAAAGGGATAGGGATATAGTTCAGTGGAATAGAGCTTGTTTAGCATATGTGAGGCCCTGGATCCAACCACTAAATAAATAAATTAATTAATTAATCAATTAATTCAGGCTTCAAGCATTTCAATCCACTCTCTGACAGAATAGCAAGATTCCTGTTAAGCATGTTCTAGTTTAAGCAACGATATGAGGCAACCTCATTTAAAAAAAGGACAGTTTGAGCCAGGCATGGTGGCACATATATCTAAATCTCAGCAACCCAGGAAGCTGAGGCAGGAGAATCACAATTCAAGGGCAGGCTGGGCACCTGAGATCTGTCTCAAAAAATAAAAAGGGCTGGGGATGTGGTTCAGTATGTCAAACACCTCTGGATTCAACCCCAGTACCAAAAAAAAAAAAAAAAAAAAAAAAAAAAAAGGCAGTTTGCATTATACCGATTGAAAATGCTTGGTCTCTTCTTTACATTTGAACTTAATTCTAATTAGAAATTTGTAGATTAAGTGTAGAGGAAAAACTCCAACTCCAAGTGTTAAAAGCTATTATTCTTACACAGATGCATACCAGCTGTTGGGCGTTATTTTCAGAGGTAGTAATTTATACAAATAACCCCTGCTTTCATTACCGCTTTAAATATTAAAGCATAAATGAGGTATCATTTCCAAGATTGAAAATGGCTTAGCCTGTCTCCAAGGCTTTTTATAGGAACACAGTAATTTGTCCATCTGGATTTCACTGGTAGAGATCCAAGCACCATGATTTAATAGAGGTCTGTTTTTTACTACATGTGAGATGACAGTTAAGAGTTTTTATAAAGGAAGCTATTGAAAATAGACAATTACATAAAATATTTTGTTTTTTAAAAAAAGGATGCAGAACAGTGTTTACTCAAATTCTCATAAACAGGGTTTTTTTTACCAGTTCCTGTGTTTCTTCCCAACTACCATTATAAAAAAGGGAAATCTCAGATACTGATTTCCAGGGGTATAGAGCCTCCAGGGGTTACTTTGGCCCACCAGTATTTTTATTCATTGCACTTTGTGCCTCAGAGGAAGTCCATGAGGGGGTAGCTAAGCACGTGGCTTTAAAATACAAATCATGACCCAAGTTTCAGCTTCATCACTATCCAGTTATGCCACCTATGACAGTCACCTAATCTCTCTAACTAAGCCTGTTCCCTCTACTAAAACAATGATGAAGTGTTTGAAATAATGCTTGTCACATAGAAGGAATTCTTCAAGCATTGGTGGCTATTACTATCGGGCTGTAGATTTCTTCATTTGTAAAACAGGGCTACTAACATACCTATTCCTCTCAGGCCTGTTGTGGAGATTAAATTAAGAATGCACAGAAGCACTAAACACAATGCCTGCTACACAGCAAGCATCATCAAATTGGCTCCTGAAGATTTCATTCTCTCTGGCTGTAATTACACAGAAGGGGGCTTAAATTATGGGCACTCAAGTGAAGAGCACATGAAGCCTCCAAGTGACTATATATCTCCAAAATCCAGGATGACACAAAATGGGTTTAAAAGACCAGGCATTCCTTTTTTTTTTTTTTTTTTTTTTTGGCGGTGCTGGGGCTTGAACCCAGGGCTTTGTGCTTGTGAGGCAGGCATTGTACCAACTGAGCTATATCCCCCCCCCCCCCCCCCCCTTTTTTTTTTTCAGGCATTCCTTCTTTACCTATTAAATCTGGACATGCAAAAGTTATAAGAATTCATCACCAAATGTTTACATGAACAATTTAACATGGCCCTGCCATTTAAAAGAAAATCACTACGAGCCATTGGGTCTTCTGACTGGCCCATCTTCCAGCTGGCTGGTAATTGCGGTCAGGTGAATGTGTAGTCACTACTGAGACACTTCTGTGATAAAGGAGGGCTATGTAAATTATTTCTCTAAATTTATTTTCTTGAAGAACCTTTCCTGTACTTACTAGCTACATAAACTCATGGAAGTTGCTGAATTGCTCTTCACCTTAGAGTTTACTTTGGTGGAGCATAAATATGATGCTACCCAAATTTTTGTTTATTTCAATCTATGAGACAACTACAATATTAACTTTGGACTTTGGTTCATCCTACAACAAACAACAGTCTACTTTCCTAAAATTTCTAATGCATGAGAAACATACCTTGGAAATAAACACTACTTTCTCACTGAACTACATTTCACTAGGATTACATAGCAAAGCTGTCATTTATCATACTTTGCAAGGCATGGTTCCCAGGAGACTTTAGATTATCTAAATGGTGTGAATTTAGGATTAATCCTTCTATTTACTGGCCACTCTTAGGCAGTTATTAAGAGTTTCTAGCCAGGCATGGTGACACATGCCTTTAATCCCAGTGGCTCGGGAGGCTGAGGCAGAAATTGGCGAATTCAAAGACAGCCTCAGCAAAAACAAGGCGCTAAGCAACTCAGTGGTTGAGGTCCCTGAGTTCAATACCCAGTACCCTCCTCCCCAAAATGTTTGCTAAATAGCATGTGCAGGATTGGGGAGAATGTACAGACAAATTGGACTAAACCTTAAAAGGGTGAAATGATTTCAAGTTACAAACACCCAGGACTACCAATTAAATACTAACAATAAAATATGTTCCTTCTAAATCATTCTTACTGATTCACAGATGAGAAACATTTTTATGGTGGAGGGTTTACTACAGAATATTAAGCACAAACTTGGTAATGTTCTCAAATCATAAGCACTCTTCTGGCTGGTCTATTGCACGATTTTTAGATAGGGTCTAAGTTGTCCAGGCTGGCCTAGAAGTTATGAACCTACTGCCTCAGCCTCCTGAGTAGGTGGGATCACAGGCATCTGCCACTGGCCTGGCTCTTTTGTTATTAAAAATGTTCTTCATAAAATGATGGCAATAATAAATAAGCAGTCTGTTTTAAAAAACATGTATTTTGTAACATTTAGCAATAACATCCTTCTCTACCCAAAACTTTCTTCTTAGTTTTACTATTCTAAGAAAACCAAATATTGGAGACCAGGCTTAGTTCTTTATTTCTAAGGTTCTGTGATGCTGAAGGGCAAGAATTCTTGGCTGAATAACCTGTAGCTTTCTCTGTGACTAGAAAAGGTGAAAATCTGCCAATGTGATTAGCACAAGGCAGGAGGAAATTCACATTCTAAAATACAAATGGTGATTTTTTTTTTTTTTTTTTTTTTGCGGTGCTGGGGATTTGAACCCAGGGCCTTGTGCTTCTGATGCAAGCACCCTACCAACTGAGCAATACCCCCAGCCCTAAATGGCGATTTTTATACAGCTATTCTGCTAAACATTTTAGTAGGTGCAAGCAATACTCAATATACTGACCTTAATGAAACAAAAACAAATCATTTTAACTGATGTCCATTAAAACTGTGAAAATAACAAAAATATGAAAGTGCTCTACCCTCTCCAAGTTCAAAGCAAGTCAAAAGGCATCTTTCCTGTGATTTATGTAGCATTTAAATTTAAAAGTAAGTAGACTACATTATCAGCTCACACCAGATCTGCTTGCAGACAATAATTCTTCCTGTCTTGGACCCATGCCCATGTGCATTATTCTAATTATCAGCAACTTTAAAAAATAAAGTTTAATAAGGCTAGAGTATATGCTGCAAGTCAGTAGTTTACTGCTTACTGCATTGGTCATTAATTAGCCTTGCTGGGTTAAAGCCATCTACCTACTAAATGCATAAAGAACAGCAGGAAAAGCTACCCTCAAAAAGAATAAGGACATAAACATGTATGAACATAGGCAAACACACCTCACACAAAGGCAAAAGGACAACAGAACTTTTGTTCAGTTTGTCAGGTGGCCACCAGAGAGCTGAGCCAGCTCTTGCCTTCCAGGATCCAGCCTCCACCCAGTATTCTGAATAACTGGCAAGTCAGAACCCATTCCTCCTCTGTTCCATCGGATTCAAAGTCCTTAAACTGAGCCAGGCATGGTGGTACATTCCTGTAAGCCCAGTGATGGGAGAGGCTGAGGCAGGAGAATCACAAGTTTGAGGCCAGCCTTGGCAATGCAACTTAGTGAGAACCTGTCTCAAAATTTAAAAAATTATAAAGGGCTCAAAGAGTAGTTTCAGTGGTAGGGCACTCCTGAGTTTGATACACAGTACCAAAACAAAGTTGTCAGCATGTCCTGCAAGATCCATTAGAGCAGTCCCTGCCTTGCTCCATCACCATACCCACTCCGATACCACCCTTAATACTGCATCCAAGCCAGGGTGCCTCACCTCCAGGCCCTCTACCCACAACTTTCCCCTAAGCATGTGTATTCTCACTTTTAAAGATTAAGCTCAAGTGGATATCACTTGAGAAGTTTTCTGATGACACTATCTTAAGGCCTATTTGGTTTATTTCCCTCAAGCAACCAGAAACTACCTTGCTCACTGACTTGCAGTATCCATCACCCACCATTAGAATCCAAGTTCCCATTTTTCTAACCTCGTATCCAGCAGTAGCACCTAGAATATAATAGGCAGTCATTTATAATCAAGTAATTGACAGACTCTAAGACCTGAGCTTTTGGATTACTTATCAAACAACAGTGATTTCTAAATCATCAATACTGTACTAGTCTGCACATAGATCCAAAAAGAACGACAAAACAAGACGAAAATAAAAATTAAAAAAAGAATGACAAAACAAGGGAAAGAAACTTAGGATGGACAATTTCAATTTGAAAAATTTTGACTTTGCCAATTGACTCTACACAGTTTAGAAAGCCAAATAATACAAGACTAGACCAATATACTAGAACAACAGCCCTCCATCCAACATGAGCACACTCCTCAGAGGCAATTACTTCCATAACTTCAAGGCTTTCGCCGTCTGTTTACCTTCACATTTCTGAACATGCTGAATTTCTTTATCTTTTCAGTCCAGAAATGATCTATCTTCTATTAAAAAGTTTTTATTAGTTGCACCTTTGACCTCCGAGATTGATCTTCTATTCTTATCTTTCTATCTATCTATTCTTCTTATCTTTTCCTTCCTAGTTTCATTTTGTTCTACCCTTTGTCTGGATGACTTCTACTGAACAGTAATCAACATTATCTTATTTTCTTTATTGTGGAGACAGGGTCTTGCTAAGTTGCCCAAATTGGCCTCAAACTTGCAATCCTCCTGCAATCCTCCTTGGCCTTGGGATTTTATAGACCATGCATGGCTCTATTTCAAGTTCTGGGCTGAGGGTATAGCTCAGTGGTAGAGAACAGGCTCTGGATGCAATCCCTACCACCATAAAATCAGACTAAGGTAGGGATATTTTAATGAAAATCCATTTGTCCAGTAGAGACTGGCACTCAATGATTCACAGCATACTTATATGTCCATACTCTATGACGAGGTCAGCTTTCACTCACTACATGTTGTATACACCCATAAAACCACAAGTAATGGCTCTGCTTGGCTAGGAGCTGATCAGGTCTGACTCTGCTTTGTATTTAATCTTTTAAGAGCAATTCTTAAAATACTTTAATCTTATTTTAATCTGTCATGAATATTATTTCTGTTGTTTAAAAATAACACTAGCCAACATTGTTTCAATGACTTGTATCAATTCACAAGATTAATCTTTCAAAGCAATAGCCCAGAAGGATATTTAGTAATGCTGATCCTGAGGAAGCTAACAAAGCCTCAAATAATCATTTTTCTAGCAGCTGCTATGAAAAAGAGAGGGGAAAATAGGTTGCCATAAGAAAAAAACCATAAAGTTAAAGCTGAAATCCTCTGAAAAAAGGGATAATGGGACAGGGTAGAGCTGATGCAATCAGATGATTGTTATAAAATAGTTTTTTTTTTAATTTTTAGATGTTGGTAGACCTTTATTTTATTCATTTATTTATATGTGGTGCTGAGAATTGAATCCAGTACCTCACACACATTATAACAAGCGCTCTACCACTGTGCCACAAACCCAGCCCCTAAAATATTTTTTTGTTTACTAAAAATTTGCTATGGCTTGGGCATAGTGGCACACCCCTCTAATCCCAGCTCCTTGGGAGGCTGAGGCAAGAATACTGTAAGTTCAAGGCCAGCCTGGGCAAATTATCAAGATACTGACTCAACAGAAAAGGGCTAGAGATATATGTTTAATGCCCTGTGTTTGATAAATAGCGCATACACACACACAAATTACTATGGGTAATACAGTGATCCCATGTTATTTGAGGTTTTATTTTCCATGGTTTCAGTTACCTACAGTTAAATGTGGTCTAAAAATATTAAATGGAAACTTCCAGAAAAAGGTAATTTATAAATTTTCAATCGGGCACCATTCTGAGTTGTAACAGAAAATCTCATTCTGTCCCTTCTGCAATATGAATCATCCATTTGACCAGTGTATCCATTCTATATACATTACCTGCCCATTAGTCATTTAATAGCTGTCTCAGTTATCAAACTGATTGCTGCAGTATCACAACACTTATGTTTATCCCTTGTTTTACTTAATAATGGCCCCAGAGCATAAAAATAGTAATATTGGGAATTTGAATATGCCAAAGACATCATACAATGCTTCAGATATCTTCTCACATTATCATAAGGGTAAGCAGAGTACAGTAAGATTCTGAGAAACCACATTTACATAATTCTTAATGTAGTATATTGTTACAATTGTTCTATTTTAGTATTACTTATCATTCATTTCTTAGAATGTCTAATTTATAAATTAAACTTTATCATTGGTATGTATATGAAAAAACAAGATAGGGTTTTAAAACATATCCCCCACAAATAAGGAGGTACTAATATAAATATTTCAAGCAATGAACTCAAACTGCCTTTCTCTTTTCTTCCTTTTCAACTAGGGCTAAAAACTGCTTATTCGTAACAAACAGGAAACAGGGTAGATGGAGGTACAAAAAAATGACAAAGCACACTAGGACTCCCTTTCACAAGACCACAGGGGCTCTCTGCCAACTAAAGGAAGCCTATTGCTACCTGGCCCCTGCTGTCAGATCTTCCAAATTCTTCAAAACTCAGGGAGAATTTTTTACATTGTGGTTCGGTGGAAAGGACTTGCCTAGCATGTGTGAGGAACTGGGTTTGATTATCAGCACCACATGTAAAATAAAAAACAAAGGTTCATCAACAACTTAGAAAAAATTTTTAAATGCCCATATTATTTGGAAATGGAAATATGTATTTTGAAATTAAAATACAATGTGAAGCCCAACATGGTGAGGACAAGGTATGTGCCTATAGTTATTAATACTGTGTTATGCACTTAGATTTTTTTTTTTTTTTTTTTGTGGTGCTGGGGATTGAACCCAGGGCCTTGGGCTTGCAAGGCAAGCACTCTACCAACTGATTTATATCCCCAGCCCCATGCACTTAGATTTTTTTAAGAGAATAATATCACATTGTGTTCTTATAACAAAAAAATTATAATGGTTAAAATAATAAATTTTATTTTATGTATGTTTTACTAAGAAAACAACAAGAAGAAGAATCTGGATTTTGAGTTGTTTAAATCGGAGAATTTTTTTTTTCATGTTCGGGATCAAACCCAGGGCCTCAAGCATGCCTCTCTACCACTGAGCCCACATCTCCCAGGTTTACAGAATTCTTCTTCTTTTTTTTGTAGATAGACACAATACCCTTATTATTATTTATATATGTGGTGCTGAGGATTGAACCCAGTGCCCCACACATGCAAGGCAAAGGCTTGACCACTGAGCCACGACCCCAGCCTCCAGAATTTTTATTCTTATAGCTGACAAACTATCTGGAAGTAAATCCTATAAATCAATAAGAAAACAAGTCTGCTAGATTAAAATAATCTATACTAAAAAGTCCTGAAAAGTACTGTCATTTTTCCAAAAACATAAAAAGCTTCAAGAATTTATCATCTTAGAAACTCCATAACGCCTTCAGTTTTGGTGTTATCTATTCTGTCACAGTGCCTTGCATAAAGCAATTTAATAAATGTTTGCTAATAATGATGACATTGAAGAAATCTGAATGAACCAATTACCATGGAATGTCTTCCAACTTCTAAATAAGTTATATTCAGAGGTTCTTTTAAATGTCAACTTGGGCTATAGCTAAAAAGACTGGGGAAAAAATCCAATGCATTCTCTTTAAAGAAATATTAGAAACATGCATGTCCAATTAAATAAATCACAGAATAGGCAATTCCCTACTTTCATATATAAAATATTCCTAAAAACATGGGGAAGTTACAGAGATATGCATGTTATTTGGAGGTTCTGCTATTAGCAAACTAATTTATCAAACCTTAATTACACCCAGTGTTATAGGGTGACAATCTTTAAACATTTTATAAAAATTCATACATAACCGAAAGCACTAAGTGTTCACCCAAGTTCAAAGACTTTCTAACTGGAAAACACTAAATACATATCAATTCTATCAAGTCCTGTATCTTTTGTCAGTAAAATAAGCACTTTCCTACTTTTTTTTATTATTATTATAAAAATGAGGGTAAAATCTAGTAAAATACTCAAACAACAGTTCCAAATATGCAACCACAAGTTGGAAAGCAACACACACATGCAGTGACTCAAAATGTTCATGTAATAGTCTAAATCCAAAATCAGGGTATGAAAGGCTATGGGGGGGGGGGGGGGGATAGGGACATTTAAAATTTCAACAAGTTCTTGGGGCTGGAGTTGTAGCTCAGTGGTAGAGCGCTTGCCTACTATATATGAGGCACTGGGTTCATTCCTCAGCACCACATAATAGTAAATAAATAAAATAAAGGTATCATCTCCATCTACAACTAAAAAAACCAAACTTTTTAAAAAAATATTTAATAGCATGGAAAGTTATTCAATATGTTAAATGGAAGAAAATATAAACATATAAAGAGGAATCTACTTCTTTGAGAAGTCAAGATACAGAAAACAAAATGGAAAAAAACAAAACAGTTATTTATCTGGATGGTAAACTGCAGGGTTTTTTTTTCTTATCAGTAACTTCTAAATTTTTCACTATGACTACATATTTCTTCTTTTTAAAATTATTTTATTTTTTAATGTGGTGCTGAGGCTTGAACCCAGTGCCTCACATGTGCTAGGGCAAGCACTCTACCACTGAGTTACAACCAAAAATATGGAATACTCTTTTTTCACAAATTTGCATGCTATCCTTGTGCAGCGTTCATGCTAATCTTCTCAGTATCGTTCCAATTTTAGTATATAGATATACAGCAAGAGTCACTATATAATCATTTGTAAAGTGTCTGTTTAGAATTTCAAGGTTTTGGTTTCTGTTTTGTGCCAGGGATTAAACCCAGGGCCTAGAATCTTCTAAGCATATGCCCTACAATGAGCCACACCTCTAGCCCCTCAAGATTTTTGTTTTTGCAGGGGTGGGGAAATCAAACCCACAGCACTGTAACCAGGAGTAGAGAACTTGCCTAGCATATGTAAGGCCCAGGGTTCAATCCC
>JAJEJO010005497.1:36442-73723 GCA_020662805.1 Glaucomys volans | reverse complement strand
TAAAAAAAATGCAGAAAGGGGGTGGGGAGGGGGGGTGCTGGAGGGGTGCTTCTGCCTTTGTTCACTCCTTGAAAAAAAAAAAAAAAAAAAAAAAAAAAAATCAAAGTTACAAATAAATTATCAAAATTATAGTACACAAGTTTAACAGGTAGCTGGATACAAGGTCAAAATTATAAAATATCAACTGCATTTCTACAACCATACAAACCAACAATGACAACAAAAAACCTTAAAAGTTACATTTACAATGTCATTTTAAAAAAATCAAGAACCAAGCTGGGTGTGGTGGCACATGTCTATAATCCCAGCTACTTGAGAGGCAGGAGGACAGTTCAAGGCCAGTTTAAGCAATTTAACAAGACTGTCTCCAAAACAAAAACAAACAAAAATATAATCTACTAATAAACCTAACAAAAACTATTTAAGATCTCTGCGCAAAAAAACCTACAACATTGAGCATAAAGAGCACCTAAAAGAAAGTATATTCCATTTTCCTGGATTGGAAGATTCTATATTAGGCGGAAAATGTCAATTTTTTTCTACTTGAACTACAGATTCAATGCAATACCAATCAAAATTCCAGTAGGTACTTGGTGCAGGAGTACATTCCTATCATCCCAGCTACTCAGGAGGCTGAAGCAGAAGAGATGACAAGCTCCAGGCCAGTCGGGGCAACTTAATGTTACTCTGTCTCAAAATGAAATATAAAAAGGCTGGGCTGTAAGCTCAGTGGTAGAACACCCCTAGGATCCCCAGTATAGGGGCTGGGTGCGGGGGGTCCTAAGAGGTAGTTGTTTTGGTGGAATGTGGCAAATTTATACAGAAAGAAATGGGTTAAGAAACAGCCAAGGCACTATCAAAGACAACCAAGAAAAGAGCTTGGTTCTAGTAGATATAAAACCATTGTACCAGCCGGGCATGGTGGCGCATGCCTGTAATCCAAGCGACTTGGGAGGCTGAGTGAGGAAGATCGTGAGTTCAAAGCCAGCCTCAGCAACTTAGTGAGGCCCTAAGCAAATCAGTGAGACCCTGTTTCTAAATAAAATACAAAATAGGGCTGGGGATGTGGCTCAGTGGCCGAGTGTCCTTGAGTTCAATCCCTGGTTCCTAAATAAATAAATAAATAAAATAAAAATAAAACCATTGTACCGGGTTGGGGATATAGCTCAGTTGGTAGAGTGCCTGCCTTGCAAGCACAAGACCCTGAGTTCAATCCCCAGCACCACCAAAAAAACAAAAACAAAAAAACAAAAACAGACAAACAAAAACCACAGTACCTGGTACAAGGACAGACAAAGTGAGCAATGTACAAGAAGAAAGAAAACCAGATTCAGCTGTAACTGAGTTACAATAAAGGTGGCAGAGAAGAGCAAAAGGGAAAGAACAACCTTGACAACAAACTCAGCAGACTGGATATCCATATGGCATAGGCTGGAAACCCATATGGAACAACAAGGGAGGGGGGAGACCTTCACCATACACCTACCAAAATAAGTAAATAAATCAGTTCAAACAAATGATAGCTCCAAATGTAAAAGCAAAAAGAACAGAGTTCCTAAAGACAGTTGAATGAACTGGACATAACTTTCCTGTGTTTACACATAAATACATGACCAGTGTAACTCCACATCATGTACAACCCCAAGAATGGGAATTTATACTCCATGTATGTATAATTTGTCAAAATACACTCTACTGTCATGTATATCAAAAAAGAAATTAAAAAAACAATTAAATTATAATAGAAGGTGTATATAGCCATAAGATTGGAAAAATACACAGTTAAAAAAAAAAAAAAAACCTCAGCAAAAACAAGGAGCTAAGCAACTCAGTGAGACCCTGTCTCTAAATAAAATACAAAACAGGGCTGGGAATATGGCTCAGTGGTTGAGTGCCCCTGAGTTCAATCCCTGCGCCCACCCCACCAAAAAAAGAACAAAGTTCCTAATACACAATACAGAGTCCTTTTAGGTCTTCCCGATAGTAAAAGACTTTTTGAATAGTACACAAAAAGCACCTACTATAAATTTTTAATAAAGTGAAAACTGTGAGATGAGACATTAAATTAAGACTTTCTTCAAAAGACATCAAGACAGTAAGAGGACAAGGGATGTAGTTCAGTGGTAGAGTACAAGCTAGTGACCCTGGGTTCAATCCCCAGTACTGAAAAAAGAAAAAGAGAGCAAAGGAAAGCCACAGAGAGAACAGCATTATCTTAATAACATTAAACAAGAAATAAATGGCAAATGGGCAAAACAAATTATGTTTCATTTATACAACAGAATACACAGCAATGGAAACAAACCCCTGCATTCAATACAAAATTCAATACATTCAATTATACTCTCAAAAATATTATGGAAAGAGACCAAATACTTAAGTGTACATACTGAATTTTTTCATTTACATAAAGTTAAAAAAAAAAAAAGGAAAAACTAGGGTGGTTAGTGAGGGAGTCTGGGTGGGAAAACCCTAAAAAAAAAAAGGCAACAAATGATTACCATTAAAGGGTAATAGTTACTTCTGGGGGCAAAGAAATTCTGGCCATGTTCTTTGTTGACTTTGGTGGTGATCACCCAAGAGTTTGGTGAAATATGCGAAGTTATTTTCTTTTTGTGTTAAGTTTAAAAAATCTCAAAAACACTCAAGGATTTACTTAACACTAAAATTTTTTACTACAGCTGTAATACAAACCTGAGCAGGCTTCATGAAAACATGAATGGGAATGCTATACTCCCCACTCAAGTTAAGAGTTGCTTCTGGCCGGGCGTGGTGGCGCACACCTGTAATCCAAGCAACTTGGGAGGCTGAGTCAGGAGGATCACGAGTTCAAAGCCAGCCTTAGCAACTTAGCGAGGCCCTTAGCAACTCAGTGAGATCCTGTCTCTAAATAAAATACAAAATAGGGCTGGGAATGTGGCTCAGTGGCAGAGTGTCCCTGAGTTCAATCCCTGGTTCCAAAAAAAAAAAAAAAAAAAAAAAGAGTTGCTTCCGGAAAGTTCAAATAAGGCCTTTATTTGTTTTATTTCTGTATCTGTACTTATTTGTGTTTTAAGGCTAAAGCAAAGTGTTGAATATAGCAAAACTGGATGTTTGCTATGCATTTTTAAATGTTTATGTTACAGTTATTCATAATTGAAGAGGGTAAAATAAAAGAGGTCCTATCAGTTCATCTCTCCAGGTAAAAATCCTGCTTTTATCTGTGCATTTGTTAGCCTTTCAGAGAAAAAAATAAAATATTTGAAAATGTGTTTTTACCACCATCAATAAATCCCACCATTTTCTTCTATTCCAGACTAAATATCTCCTTTATAGTTCATCTAAGTTAAAACATTTCATACTCTTCCAATCACTGTGTTCTAGATGGCAAAATGACGAGCATAAACATAACATATCTCCATAAGACTCTTGCAAAGTCTCAGTTTCACCAGTAACTTTGAACCCATAGGTAATTTCAAGTAAAAAGAAATTAACTTATTTCAACCAGCTTAACTGTATAACTTCCCAAATGGAGAATGTCCACATGACACTGTTACTAGTGATAACACTGGGTTGTTAACACCAATATCCACAGTTCTCTTTTCAACACCCAAATAGATTCAAGGCTGCACCTCCCGCGCCTAGCCATCTGTTTCATCAGAAAGCAGATCTTGAGAGTCTTAAAGACTATTGAGGTAGTACCAATCCCTCCTGCAGAGGTTTAATTTGGCTAGAAGCTCATTATAGTAATTCTGGCCAGTGACATTTTAGGGGATCTTGTGAAGGTAGATTTTGAGAAAGGTCACTTCACTCTTGAAAGGAGATATGAGAAGAGCAATCTCATCTTCCTCTGGACACTTTCTTTTGGGGAGGCAGGGAGAGAAGGTACCAGGGACTGAAACCAGGGGCGTTTAACCACTGAGCTACATCCCCAGTCATTTTCATTTTTTATTTTGAGATAGGGCCTTGCTAAATTGCTGAGGCTGACCTCAAACTGGCGATCATCCTGCCTCAGCCCCCCAAGCCGCTTGGATTACAGGAGTAAGTCACCACACCCAGCTTCCTCTGGACATTTTCTCCACAGCATGCAGTAGTTAGTCTCGGACAACAGAGTAGAAAACGTGGCAGCAAGCTGCTCAATAACTAACAGAGTACATGCCCCACTCCAAAAACTGAATAGCTTCTTTTCTGGACCTCTATCTTATCCCAGTTACCTTTGGTCATTGACCAGTGATTACAAATCTGGTGCTGTTAGCCTTTTCTCTTCCAAGTAATACCATACCCTGATTGTGATAAAACTCCCCTTGGGAAGGGGTGTGTGTCATAATTTCTTTTAAAATTATTGTCAGAATACAAAGATGAAAAAAGAGAACTTGCATGTTATACCAAAGGCATCAAAAGCTTTTTTAATCAGTATAAAATGTAAAATGGCAAAGATACCTGTAATTACATCCTCCAGAGTCATTGTTAAATTTCATATATATTGGTTCATTGTGTGTATGTGTTATTTTTATGTATATATATATATAGAGAGAGAGAGGGAGAGAGAGCCTGCGGGCGTGTGTGTGTGTGTGTGTGTGTGTGTGTGTGTTTTGTTGGTTTTTTTTTGGTATGGGGGATTGAACCCAGAGAACTTTAACCACTGAGCCTCATCCTCAGTCCTTTTTATTTTTTATTTTGAGATGGGTCTGGCTAAGTTGCTCAGGGCCTCACCAGGCTGCTAAGGCTGGTTTTGAACTGGAAATCCTCCTGCCTCATCTGTCGGAGCTATTGGGAGCTACTGGGAGCCACTAGGATCACAGGCCATAGGTGTGTGCCTCCACACCCAGGTTCATGATATATTTTAAAGAAATAGTCACATCAAGATTTTCTTTTTTTCTTTTCTTTTTTTTTTTTTTGGAACCAGGGATTGAACTCAGGGGCACTCAGTCACTGAGCCACATCCCCAGCCCCATTTTGTATTTTATTTAGAGACGGGCTCACTGAGTTGCTTGGCGCCTCCCAGTTGCTGAAGTTGGCTTTGAACTCCGTGATCCTCCTATCTCAGTCTCCCAAATTGGTGGGATCACAGGTGTGTGCCACCATGCCCTGGCAACATCAAGATTTTTAATAGTGAGAAAAATAAACATTAAAAACAACAACAACAAAAACCCTCCAACCAAAAGGTAAACACTATGAAACAACAACAGAGAAAAAGGAAAGGACAGTAGACTCAGGATGAACAAGATTCATGCCCTGGCCAAGGTGTGTGATCTCCAAACCTTGGCCCCTACTAACTCCCTTGTTAGGTGGGGATAAACAGTCAGTCTGCTGGGGACTTATACAGATAATGTATCCAAAAGGATTTTGTTGGGGTTTCTTATTCGTTGGAGTTGTTTTCTCTACTGGCACATTAGAATCACCAAGAGATCTTTTGAAACTGAGCATCCCAGATGTCTGACTACACTGAGAATATGTGGGGATGGGGCCACTAATTCACATGCAAGGGCATTTCTTACAGTAAAAAGCAACCTGTATTTTTTGTTACTTCTGTACTGTTTCAGCACGTAGCACAAACCCCATAAAGGAGTTAATACTATTTCAATGAATAACAAAAAAAGTCAGCAATTTTCCAATCTTCATATTTTAAAAACAGATTACAGTTATGTTTACAAAGAATTAAGAAATCAAAAGATTTGGACTGGGGTTGTAGTTCAGTGGTGGGGTGTCTGCCTAGCACGTGCAAGTTCAATCCTCAGCACCACAAAACAAAACAAAAAAAAAAGATTAAATAATAAAACAATTTGATGCTTATATAAAGAAAAACTCCCTTAAAAGCAATTAGTAGTTGCACTTGATACAAAGGACTGAAACCCATTGCTATCTGAATGCACCTACTATATGATCCACTTTCCATTTCAGGCCATAAATCAAGGTACAGTATACTAAATTTAATTAAGCTTAAAGGTAATCTAGTTTATCTCACTAAAAAACAACTCATCTAAATTGAATTACAGGCAATTTAGAATTCTCTCTCTGTTGGCTCTTCCACAACAACTACGATTATACAAAGATTTATCCCTACTTTTTGACACAAGATTCTTTTCTTTCAGTTCATTTTAACACACTTCAAACTAGTAATTGTAATGCTATTTTTATAAAATTTCTGTACAAGATAAATCAAGAAGGACAAATACCACCAAAATGTTTATAGTTAGATTCTCCTGGATGCTATGATTTCAGGTCAGTTTTCATGTATCTGTATTTTTAAAATGTTTTTATAAATGAGTATGCATTACCTATACAAATTTTCTTCTGTTATTCTAAAAATAAAACAGGAAAGCCTGAAAATTCAGTGAGGGTAAATAATAGGAGAATCTTAAGTTTTGTTTTAAGTTTCCCAAGTCAAAACAACAAAAGTTAAAAATCTGATTTTTGTATTTGGAAAAAATAAATAACCTTTCACACATTACTGCTAAGAATTCAAAAGTTCTTCAGTTTTAAAAATAACCACGTTTTCAAATGCTTATAAAGGACACTTAGGGGTCAACTAATAAATGGATATACAAACAGAAGACTGCATTCAAGTACTGTTATCAATGTTAAATTTCCTTAGGTTGATAACCATACTAAGGTTACGTAAGAGAATGTCCTTGGTTCTTAGATACACACTGAAGTTCTAAGGGACAAAGTTAACATCGAATACAACTTACTTGCAAAGAGCTCAGCAAAAAATACCATAAAGATAATAGAAAGTTAAAGCAAATCTTTTTTGGTTGTGCTGGGGATCCGGGGCCTAGCACATACTAAGCAAGCTCTCTACCACTGAGCTACACCTGGAAGCCTGTAAAAGCAAATTCTGAATAGGGGAAATACTAATGATAAATGAAGGTAGTAGTATGAAAATTGTACAATTTTTTAATTTTTTGTAAGCTCAAAGTTATCTCCAAATAAAAAAAATTTTAACTGAAAAAAAAAAGTAACAGGAAAAAAATTAGCACATTCAAAATTGTTCTAAAAAAAATACTTAAAATCATGCTGGACCCCAACTACAAGCAAGAAAATATAGCAACATATTCAACACTGTGCTAACAGCATATGCAGGACCAGTAGTATGCAAGACTTTGTCAGCATTATCCAAGAAAACTGAATTTTTAGTATTAAATTTTCTAGTAGCCACATTAGAGTTAAAAGAAACTGATGAAATTAATTTTAATATGCTTAGCCAAATGTTGAAAATATTATTTCAATTGTAATCAATATAAAATGTGAGCTGTTTTACAGCTTTCATACTGTCTTCAAAACCAGGTATTTTACACTTAACAGTGTATTTCAATTCAGAGCTAAGTTTGGCACACTGTGTAGGAAATATTTCATCTACATTTAGATTTCATAAATGTACAGTTAAACTAGATTTATAAGACAAAACTGTTTCAAAGCTAAAAGTTTTTCGATTCATTTTTATATGTAAATTTAAGTTAAAATCAAGTAAAATGAAAAATTCATTTCTCAGCCACACTAGCCACAGTTATCTCAATACCCACAACACATGTAGCTGGTGGCTACACTATAGGAAAGTCCAGCTTTAGATGAGTATAAAACAAATTTCCTCTACAAAGGAGAATTTCATAAAACAGCTTCTATTATCAACAGATTTTTAAACATAGTTATAACAGAAACACTACCAACATACCTCTCCCAAGCACAATTAGATACTCCCTATTCCACCTTTCAGAATAACAACACAAAGCCTTCTCCCCTGTGCCTCAGTTGTCATACTGTCATTTGGGCTTAATTTGCGTTTTCTGAAAACTGGCAATCAAGTGGCCCTCTTATTTTCATATGTGCCAAAACAAACAAGTTCCAGCTCTCCGAAGCCTGAAATGTCCATTGTATATAGCATGCAGGGTTTCAACACAAATTCTGTCTCATGATTCCCAAACAGGAGCAGGCACAAGAGAAAGTCTGGGATTTAACAGAGGAAGTGACCCTGAGTGGGGGGAGGGAGGTTCTTTTTAAACAGGTGTAAGAGATTAATTTAGTCAACACCAAGCAACACTAAAGATTTGCCAATCAATAATTCTGTGCCAAGCAACTTGATCAGGGATTTGGCCAGAATCCCTTTGACTAATCTCAATAAGGGCCTTCCCAAAGACATCCTGATTTAGGCCATTCTCATCTAAATTAAGGCTTAAGCAGTCCTTCCCCTGACAGCAAATAAACAAAATCAAATTATATTCATGTGAATAAAATTCTGCCAGTCTGACAAAAGAATAAAGATAACTTAGTTAAGTGGGCAAAAACAGTTCCATAGATGTTACCATAAACTAGCATTTACAAAGCATTTTGCAGAAATGTTTATTTTGTTTAGTCAGACTTTTCAATTGAACAAAGTGTGGCCAACAAATTTAATCCACAACAACCAATTCTGATATTATTTTTTTCTTTCTCCGTAGGCATGTTAATATTTGTAAAATTTTTTTAGTTACAGATGTACATAATACCCTTATTTATTTTTATGTGGTGCTAAGAATCGAACCGGGTAGTAGGTAAGCACTCTACCACTGAGCTACAAGCCCAGCCCCAATATTTTTTGAAATGTTTTTATTGGACAGTAGAATGCACTTTGATACATCACTTATAATGCAGTATAACTTCTCATTCTTCTGGTTATACAAGTAGAATACCACAGGTCGTGTATAGCATATGTATATAGGGTAATAATGTCTGATTCATTCTACTATCCTTCCTACTCCCATACCCCCTCCCCTCCCTTCTACCTAAAGTATTCTTCCCTAGCCACCCGCATTGTGAATTAGCATCTGCATATCAGAGAAAACGATTGGCTTTTGGTTTTTTGAGATTGGCACATTTCGCTTAGCATGATATTCTCCAGCTCCATCCATTTAAGAGCCCAGGCCCAATATTTTTAGGTTGATAAATCCTTTATTATGAATTCCTTAGCGCCTGGAGTCTCTCATACCACTGGAAAGTGAGGTAAGAGTATGACATCCTGACCCACTAAAGATACGTCTTGCGCACAAAATTCTTTTCCCCTTCCCCTCCCATTCTACTCATGTAGTTGCTTTTCATTACACATCTTATGGGGATCACAGAGAGCTCTGATCACTTTGCGGAGACTGAAATAATCCTCGTCTAAAAACCTGTATGTATCATACATTAACTATTTCTACTTAAAAAACAGCTTCTTTACCTCCCACCCCCTTAGAGTCAAAAAGCTTAAATAGGATGAATACAAACGTTTTAAGCCATTACATCAGGGAGACTTTTTTTTTTTTTTACTAAATTTCTTTTGCCGTGGAAATATTTACACATTCTACAGAAATGAATATATTCTAAATTGGGGTTTTTAATTAACAAGTTCGCAGGCAATGCCTAGTCAACTCCAGGCTCACATCTTGGGAATTAGCTCAACACGCTGAAACCAACAGTAATCTGAAATTTAGTGAACAGGCACAAGGAATAAACTACATAGAAACACACATTCCAGTCCAACAGTTCAAGCACTATTTCGAGAAGACAAGTAAAAATAAAGTCCCAAGTCTCTTCAGCAACAGAAGGCTCCTGTGGCTCTCAGTGAAGACCACGCTGCAGAACGCCAATCCACACCGACCCTGGCCACCCTGCCTTTCCCAGTGACCTGAACTCCCGCCAACCACTAGGGAGCCTGGCCACTTCACCACCCAACAGCGAAGAAAACGTTTACAGGGTTATTACCTCCGATGCGAAACGTCCACTGACCTTCTGACACTGAAAAAGTACCATTTAAATAGAGTTTTTACAACGCCTTCAAGGATACCTTCTTCCCTGACTGAACCCCCCCCCCCCCACACACACACACTCAAAAGCGATCAACACCAAATCCTGAGGCAGACTTCCATAGTTCATTAAACTTGAGCAAACGGCCATACTGGAAGGCTCGGGTACCCGACTCAGCTCCCGCGGTAGCGGGCGGAGCACAAGCACCCCGGGGCCGCTGCGGGCGCCTCTCGGGACGCGCCCGGCATAGCGGCCGCTAGCCAAGAGCCGAGGCTGCGGAGCCGCATCTCACAGCCAAGTCCACCTGGCCAACAAAGCCTCATCCTGCTGTCGGCAGGTGAGAGCCCCGTAACCAGAGGCCCTGCTGCCGCGGCAGAGAGTGAACCAGTGTGTGCCGGGCCACCCCTGAGAGAACCCAGCCCGCCGAAGTCCGAGCTGCGGAGAGGCGGCGGCAAGGGTCCCCCGAACGCCCGCGGGGCCGCAGGGCGCTCGGTAGAGGCCAGCATTGTCCCAAGGGAGGGAGGGAGGGCGGTGCGGGCGTCCGGGCGGCGCGGGGTCCCCCGGAGGATGTGCGGGTGCCGCACGCAGGCTGGGGGCTGGGGCGGCCTGACGCCCCCTGCGCCCCGCAGCCCCGACGCCTTTCATTTGGCCTCTGCGGCGGCGGAGGCGGTCCGACCTCCGCGCTAAGCACTGCGCCAAGCAGGGGCGGGCGGGGGAAGACGCGCCAGACCCGCCGCAGCGCCGGACCACCCCCCACTCCGAGCCTCGCCCCCTGCCCGGCCCGCCGCGGATCCCGCTGCCCGCCCGCAGGCCGCGCTCCCCCCGGCTCGCTGAGACGGCGCTCGGGCACTCGCCTCGTCCTCACCTCGATGTAGCCAGCAAGTGCCGCAGCGGGTGCCGTAAGCCCAAGCAGCAGCAGAATCAGGAGTTTGCCCGCGGCCGCGGCGGCCGCCGTGCTGGTGGCCGCCATCCCACACCGGGTCGTTCTAGCGCTGGGCTCGCAAGCTCACACAGACGGAATGGAACGCTTTCCCCACCGCGACCCAGAAGCATCTGAAGCCGGTTCGCCGCCGCCCCGGGGGTTTTACACCAACCGGAACTGACTTCACAAAACCACGCCCTCTCTCTGCAGCGCCCAATGCTGGACCGCAGAACTGCCCCAAGACACCGCCCCTTGTTCATTCCAGACCAAATCAGTGCATGGCAAAGCCTGCTCCTCCCGCAGGCCCAGACGCGCGCCCCCGCCCGACCCCGCCCCCGACCGCGGACGGCCCCGCCCCCGCTTCGGACCCTGAGGCCGTGAGGCGCGAGGGTGTGCGCTGGGTAGACTGTGGTCCTCGGCTCCGCTGGGGCTGAGGAGCACTTCGTTTCCAACACCCGCGCGGTGATTTGTGTTCGCGGCGCTGACCTATCCTCCTGCACCCTGCGGGTTCGTGTACACTCTGCTCCCTCGCCCCTGCGGAATATTTTTCACATTCCTTTGGGTACCGCCCTCTTTTTGGTTCTGAATATGGTTTTGTTAAAAGCAGGATGAATCGTTAAGGGTCCAGGGCAGTTTACCAAAGGCGGACCCCCGAGGCAGAGGGAGGACTAAAGCAGGGAGACTTCCTGCTCCCTAAACCCCCGAGCGGGATGCGCCCGCCTCCTGCACTCTCCTATCTACCTACCCACCCCCAGACTGCTTATCCTTTTCCTCGCCCCTGAGCCAACGGAGTTTCCAACCGCTCACCTCTAGTCCTTGGGCCTCATCCTTAGCCCTCCTTCCTACCGACTGTCCAAACCTTGGATAGCTGCTTTGCATGACGACCCGTGGTGCAAGGACCTCGCTGAGTGGAAAGACCAGGCCCCCTTCCTCCTCGTGTGTTTTAGGAAAAGATCCTGGTTTATTTCTTCTTTTAAGATTACTAGCTAGAAAATTGCCTTCTGTTTTCTTACTCCACTGCATTTCTGCTCACTGGAAAAAGGTTCTGCTGCCCCATTTCACATTGGCACCCCAGCCTGGCCATCACGAGGGCTCTGCTGGCCGTGCATCCTTTCAGTAGCCTGTGATTTATGTACCACTTCCTACAGAGAACTGGACTAGCTTCTTTAGGTTCAACCAAATAGAGAACAAAGTATCCTCAGCAACTGACAGTAGACTTAAGAGACAATATCCACTGAGTGGACAGAGTGGAGCAATGAGAAGAGCCCTGGATTATTCTGAACCACTCACCAACATTGAGCAGTTCCTGTGGTTAAACTGGCTCTGCCTCATTCCCCAAAGACTATGAGCACCTTTCCATTATACAGTCCTTCCTAACAATGCTCCCGCTGTGTCCTTCTCCATATTTACCTATTGGAAAAATTTTCACTTTTTCTCTGCTCAGGTAGATGTGATGTCATTACAACTGAATGCTCAGAGGGCTATTTCCTACTATGGCATTTGCTCCCCTAGTTATTTCCATGCCCCAAGTCACTGAGGATACTTGGCTGTGTCATGCTGCAGTGCCCCTGATAGTGGAAGCCTCAGCAGATGTGTGTTCAATGTTTTTGAGCCAACTGTCCTGGGTGCTAGTCCTAGTTCTGGAACTGGCTTGAGTTTAGGTCTGAGTTTTGCCCCTCTCCCAAAATTGTATGTTGAAGCCCTAATCCCCAATGTGGCCATATTTGTAAGTGGGTCCTTAGGGAGATAATTAGATTTAGATAAGGGGGGGACTTATAATAGGATTAAGGCCCTTATAAGAAAGAAGAGACAACCACACTAGAGAGCTAGTGCCCCACCCCCTTTTCATTCTCTTCTCTGTGTGAGAACATGATAAAAAGGCAGCTATCGGCAATCCAGGAAGAGGACCATCACTAAGGAACCAAATTGGCACCTTAATTTTAGACGTCCCAGCCTTCAGATCTGTGAGAAATAAACTTCTGTTATTTAAGCTACCTAGTTTATGGTATTTTGTTACTTGTTCCTTCATCACTTGGAACTCTCTTACTTGTCAAGTGTGAATCTTAAAGCCTATCTCATTTCACCAATTTAGGTGATTCAAAGAAAAATGAGGGCTGGTAGAGAATTGAAAAATGAGGCCTAGGATGCAGTAGGCCCTGGGTTCAATATATATAAAGAGAGAGGGAGGGAGGGAGGGAAGGAGGGAGAGAGAGAGAGAGAGAGAGAGAGAGAGAGAGAAATGAATGTACAAAAGTGAAAAACATGAAAAGACTTAAATATAAATGGTGGAACAAGGTAAAGCAATTGGTAACCAAATGCAATTTTTTATTTTTATTTTTTGTATCAGGGATTGAACCCAGGTGTGCTTAACCACTGAGCCACATCCCCAGGCCTTATTTTGAGACAGAGTCTCGCTGAGTTACTTCAGGCCTATCTAAGTCGCTGAGGCTGACTTTGAATTTGCCATCCTCCTGCCTCAGCCTCCCAAGCTCTGGGGTTATCTAATGCAATTTTTTATGAAAGTTTATGGAACCAGGCATGGTGGCACATACCTGTAAACCCAGTGACTGGGAAGGCTGAAGCAGGAGGATTGTAAGTTCAAAGCCAGCCTCAGCATATTACCAAGGCCCTAACCAGCTCAGCAAGACCCTGTCTCAAGATAAAAAACAAAAAGGACTGGGGATGTGACTCAGTGGTCTAGCACCCTTGGGTTCAATCCCTGGTACCAAAAAAAAAAAAAAAAAAAAAAAGGTGTATACGGAAACAGTATCAAATGACCAGTAAGTCCCAGTGCTGTTGAGCTTTTGGTGGGCTTGTTTCCTTACCCACAATATCAGAAATTTGAACTTGGGGATCTCTAAATTTCTATGACTCTAAATTATCAGAGAAAAGCAGGTGAAATTGTCTGAATTCAGAGCAACTACTCTGGATATCAAGGCTTTGGGAACAGTAAATTCAAGACTGAACTCTACTATGTTAGGAGGGGATAAAGAAATATAAGAAAATGATTGAGGGACTCCTCAGAGTAAAATTAGATCAGTCCTAAAAGAAGTCTATTTGTATTTTCAGACCACCAAAGTTATTTTGCTTGTTTGTTTGTTTCTTTTAGCACAAGGGATTGAACCCAAGGGCACCTAACCACTGAGCCACATCCCCCCACTTTTTATTTTTTTATTTTGAGACAGAGTCTCACTAAGTTTCTTTGGACCTTGCTAAATTGCTGAGGTTGTCTTTGAACTTGGAATCCTCCTGCCCCAGTCTCCTGAGCTGATGGGATTACAAGCATGTGCCACTGCACCCGGCCCAAGGATTATGAGTGAAGTGTTGATTGTCTCATTTATCAAAATTCAAAGCTTGAAAATGTTACTCTATTTTATTAAATGACACTGTTGGGATCAAATTTGTTTTGCAATTCTCAAAACAATAATAATTTTTCATCCCAAATACGTCTTATCCATGATCAAGGTTTAAGAGTGCTATGCTTTCATTTTATTATCTTTTGTGCACAAAAGTAAAAGGCCATGATCTGTTCCTTCCATCTTCTTAAGAATCAGACTTTCTCCTAAAATGGTTATCTTCTATAAACACTTGTGCATTTCTTTGTTGGAAAAAATGAACTTCCTGGGCTGGGGTTGTAGCTCAGTGGTAGAATGCTTGCCTAGCATATGTGAGACACTGGGTTTGATCCTCAGCACCACAAAAAATAAATAAATAATTTTTTAAAAAGGTATTGGGTCCATCAACTTAAAAAAAAAATTTAAAAAACAAAGTTCATGTTCCTGTCTGTGTAATTACATTAGCAGCATCCTCTTATTCATTTATCCTGCACATATGGGAGAGGGGATGGGGGATATAAACAAGGCTAGGATAATTGCTCCAAATCAGGATGTTTTTCAGAATCAACGAGAAGTTTATTTTAAAAAGTCCCAGTCTCTGGCTGGAGTTGTAGCTCTGTGATAGAGCACTTGCCTAGCATGTGTGAGGTACTGTGTTTCAGTCTCAGCACCATATATAAATAAATAAATAAAATAAGGTCCATCCACAACTACAAAAATACTGAAAAAAACAAAAAGTCTCAGAAACCCTAAACCTCTAAGGCTGGAATGATCTAAGGTAATCAGCATATGTGTATATTTTCAAAGCTCTTCCCATTATTTTTGTTGTTGTTTTTGGTTTGGTTTTTGTAGTGCTGGGGCTTAAACACAGGGCTCTAAGCATACTAGGCAAGTACTCTACTACTCAACTACATCCCTAGTCCACCAGTAGTTTTCAGAACAGCTGCTCTAAAGTAGTGGTTGCTTGATTTTTGGATATCATGGACAAGGAAAAACATTTTTAATCGGAGTAGCTAACTTAAAATCACCAGTATTTTTAGTTTTTTAAATAAAAGCATTAAGAAACATAAGTGGAGCATGATGATGTGAGTCTGTCATTCCAGCTACTCAGAAGGCTGAGGTAGATTTGCTGGAGCCTAGGAGTTCAAGCCCAGCCTGGGCAAGATAAGAGACCCACTCCCTCTCTTTTTTAGTGCTGTCAATTGAACCCAGAACCTTGTGCTATTAGACAAACATTCTACCACTGAATTACATCCCCAGCCAGAAACACCACCTCTTTAAAACATTTTTTATTAAATGAAGACATGACTTCTTATCACCACCATTTCATTTAACAACAAAGAGTAGGAATGGTTATGATCTTAAAATTTTAAAATTAGATAAGATGTATTATTATTCTCATTACAGATCAGAATGGGGAAGACTTTGTAATGCAACAGTCCTGTTCAACACAGGTGTAACCTGAGCAGTAAGAGAAATAAGTGTGAATCAATTATATACCTTGGCCTATCACTGGTAACCTTGAAATATCTGCCTCCTTCTACCCAGATTGCCTTTTTCCCACTCAGGCTTGGCTGCCTCCATAGCTAAGACTTGATTTGGGTATCACTTGCTTATGGGAATTTTCATCTCTTTACCTTCCCCTTCCAGGACGAGTTTGGAACACCTCTTTGTGCTCCTCAAAACATTTCTCATGGGTTGGGGTTGTGGCTCAGTGGAAGAGCACTTGCCTCACATGTGTGAGGCACTGGGTTCGATTCTCAGCACCGCATATAACTAAATAAAGGTTCGTGAACAACTAAAATATACTAAAAAAAAAAACATTTCTCACAATATTTGTAAATTAAGTATGAATCATTTATTTTTATCATGAGTCCCTTGAAGAGAGGAACCATGTTTTATTACCTCCACTGTCTAGCATTGTATTTGTACTTAGTGGGCATTCAAAATAAACATTTGCTGAAATGGGAATGTAACTCAGTGATAGAACATGTGATTAGCATGGTTGAGACCCTGGGTTCAATCCCTAGCACCAATAGAAAAACATTACTGAATGAACATATAATCAAGTAAACTTTACAATCCACTAGAGAGGAGGAAACGTGTACATGCATAAGATAGTACTAGGTGGAAAGTCATAAATGCATAACAGGCGAACTGAAGGCTTTGGGGGGTGGGTGCAGAGGAGGATGAAGCTGGTTATGCCTATGTAAGGACTTCAGGTAAAGATCATAAAGGAAATATGTGAAATGTCCGGGAACATATACAGGATATATGTAAGAAGTGTCAGGAGAGAACATGAAGTATGGAAGAAACAGTGCCAGCAAAGCATGGGACTGGAAAAATGTGAAATGGGTAAGCAAATATGTGAACATTCCACTTAATTAGTGAAATGTTCTAATTAAGAACACAGAGTTTATAATACATGGTTAAGATGGCAGTCTGGTGGGTTTACCAAAAAGAGTCATAGAACTCTTTAGACAAGAACATAATGCTTGACTTTTAGGCAAGAATGAATGTGATAACTATCTGAGGAATGAACTGGAGGTAAGGAGACAGCTAAGTATCTACTACAATTTTGGGGAAAAACAGTAGGTCAGATTTGAGAGAGATGCATTAGGATTAGAAAGGAGACAGGTGAAAAAGTAAAAATCTGTGGTCTTGACCAATCACTGACCTGGGGAATCAGTGGAGTAGAGTGGAGAAAAGGGAAGAAGAATGAAAAGAAACTTGAATGCCAAAAAGTGGTGCCTAGGAGAACATGGTGATAAAAATGTCATTGACAGAAATAGGGAAAATATTATTATTGGGATGGGTGGAAGGTGAAGACGTGAAATTCCAGCAATATTTCCAGCATGAGATGCTTAGAAGTTCCTTGGGGGAAAAGCACAGAGAAAGGATGGAATCAAAATTGAAATATGAGGTTACCAACGCAAAGTTTATTAATTAAATCCATGAGATAGCCAGTGTAGATTGAAACAAGAAAGGCAGAAAGAAACTAAAAGGACATGTTATTTTTCATTCAATCAATATTTATCATCACAGAATAAAATCAAAAATTAGAAAAGCCACCACATAGTGGTGCACACTGTAATCCCAGATGCTTCGGAGGCTAAGGCAAAGAGGTCAGCCTGGACAACTTAGCAGACTCTGCCTCAAAATAAAAACTAAAAAGTGCTGGGGGGTGTAACTCAATGGTAGAACTCCCCTGGATTCAATCTCAAATGACTTTTTTGAAAAGAGAAGTAACACGAGGACAAATAGAGGACCAGTGAACTTGGAGGCCATTGAACTTAGTCATTAGTCATTTCTTTGTAAGGATAAAAGCTACTTGCAGAAAACAAAGATTTAAGTGGCTCCTCAGTGAGGCGAGCTAACAATTTACAGTCATCTCTTCCAAGCTGTTCCCTGTTGAAAGAGGGAACAAAAACAGTGCCTCCTCTGGCATATGGAGTTTTGTTGTTTGCTAGTGAAAAGAAGATGCTGGTAAAAAGAATAATTTTTTTAAAAAAAATCACCTGGGGAGGTGGGGAGAACATGCTGGTAGGAGAGAAACTGGAAAAGCAAGAGAGGTGTTTGAAATTTTAAGATGAATATCCTTCCCATTTTACAGATCAGGAAACTGAGGCCCAGAGAGGTTAAATAATTTATCAATAGCCAAAACCAGTCCTAGCAGAGAAGGAAATTGAAACTTGTCTTTTCTGACTCGGAAATAGATGATCTTCTAATCACATCTCTACTAGCCATCTCCTCATATCAGAATATGTTAATCTGATAAATCCCTCAATAGACACATGAACAATGTATCAAAGTCTTGCCTTTTTTTAAACCTGCATTTTGTTTTATTTTTTAAACTTTTATTTATTTATTTATTTATTTATTTATTTATTTATTTGCAGCACCGGGAATTGAACCCAGGGGCACTCTACTAGTGAGCTACATCCCCCACTCTTTTTAAAAAAAAAAAAAAAAAAAAAATTTTTTTTTTAAATTTCTGAGACTAGCCTTGAACTTGTGATCCTTCTGCCTCAGCATCCCAAGTAGCTGAGATTTATAAGCATGTACAACTGCATCCAGCTTTTACTTGTATTTTATTATGACTTTGTGATATTCTGAAAAATCACACTTTCCGGGGGTTACTAGAGATTTAACCCAGGGGTGCTTTACCACTGAGCTACATCACTAGTCCCCTTTTTAAAAAATTTTTGAGACAGGGTTTCACTAAATTTCTAAGGGCCTCAATAAGTTACTAAGGCTAGCGTTAAACTTTTAATCCTCCTGTCTCGGCCTTCCAAGCCACTGGGATTACAGGCATGCACCACTGCGCCTGGCAAAATCACACTTTTAATAATAAATGAAGAAGCCACCATAAAAATGTGACTCATAGCGAGGTGTAGTGGTGAAAGCCTGTAATCCCAGTGACTCTGGAGGCTGAGGATGAAATGTTTGAAGCCAGTGTCATTAATTTAGCCAGGCCTTGTCTCAAAATAAAAAATATAAAGGGCTAGGGATGTAGCTCAGTGGTAGAGCACCACTGGGTTCAATACTTCGTACCAAACAAAACAAACCAAAAATATACTTCACAGCTTTGCACATGTCAGTATTGTAACCAATGAGGTCTCTCTGAGGCATGATTATTGCTAATTAAAAATCTGACTCAACAGGAGTTTGAAGGTATTCTAGCTGTCCATCTTTTTCTCCTGCCTAGAATGCTTCTGTGTTATGTCTACACCTATGCTAACCAGGTGGAATCACTTCTCAGAGGGAAGTAATGCAGTTGCTTGGAGCAGAACAGGTTAAACTTCAGGTGAGTCACACCCTTATCCATCATTAAGATTTAACAAGTTTAATTTGTAGTCTTTTTTTCTACCTCCTGCTGATCTAGACTAAAGGATTGATCAAATAAGTCAAGTAGGGAAAAATATCAAGTCCTAGGCAGCCATGGTTGCCCAAATTTGTAATCCCAGCGACTCTGAAGGCTGAGGTAGGAGGTGTGCAAGTTCAAAGTCAGCCTCAGCAATTTTGTAAGACTATGAACCTGTCTCGAAAAAAGATTTTAAAAAAGGCTGGTGATGTGTATGACTCAGTGGCTCAGTGGTCAAGTGCTCCTGTCAATCCATGGTATACCAAAAAAAAAAAAAGATAATATGGCTTGAACTAATTATAATCTGTACATGGAAACGTGTCTGAAATCAAATGCTTAGAAAAAAAAAACTTTTAAACACCCTATGCACATACCAAGTTTTGTTTTGTAAATTGGTTCACAGGGTTGAAGCAAGCAGGTTTTGTAAGGACAATCTAGGGAGCCCTCTTAAAGAAAGAGATAATGTAAGATCTCTTTGGAAGGAAGAGGGTTCCGACCAAAGCATCAGAGTGACCCTGAAACTTACTGTTCATTAGCTCTGCAGAAAAACTACTTTTGGCTGCAAATTGTGTTTGCATGTTTGGAGCAGTTGTCATTGTATGTGACCTGCCTGTTTAGCTTCTTTCATTTTGTTCTTCAGTCTTATTTGAAAGAAGCCAACCCATTCCTTGCACATTAGTTGGTTTATTCTACCTGTGGGCGATGGTTATTTTCTCAGCTACTCATAGCAATGCCACTTTTTTTTTTTTGAACAGGGGATTGAACCCAGGGGGCACTCAACCACTGAGCCACATCCACAACCCTATTTTGTATTTTCTCTAGAGACAGGGTCTCACTGAGTTGCTTAGGTCTCACTAAGTTGCTGAGGCTGGCTTTGAACTCTCGATTCTCCTGCCTCAGCCTCCCAAGTGCTGGGACTACAGGCATGCACTACCATGCCCAGCGTTTGGTCTTTCTTGGAATGATTTCTTTCTGCCTTCAGTACAGAAAAGAAAAGTAAAAACTTCAGTGCCGGGAACTGCCTACACTAAAAGTTCTTATTGTTGGTGATTTCTGCATGGTACTTGCTTTTCAGAAAAGTTGATGTGGAATTAGTCTGATATACCCCAAAAGTCTGAATGTATTTGGATCATCTTTTTACCCTGTGCTGTGTCCTTTCTACAATATCTTTTATAGAACCAGCTGAGGTTTTATAAACCTGTAGTACCAGCTTACCCAGGAAGGTCAGTGAGGAGGATAACTTGAGCCCCCAAATTCAAGACCTCCCTGGGCAATATGGTAAGAACTGCATTAGAAAAAAAGCAAAGCAAAACAAAACAGAACTACAATATCCATAATGGTAAGATAAACTCACAACTCCATTGGCTAGAAATTTTGTCTTTTAATTGACCTAATTTTGCATAATTTTTTATGTTTTTTGTTTGTTTTGTTTTGTTTTTGAGACATGATCTTGCTATGTTGCCTGGTCTTCTCGGAACTGGTGAGCTCAAATGATCCTCCACCTTAGTCTCCCAAATAGGTGAGGGTAAGAATACAGTAGTCCCCCAGCTCTCCATCACATATTTGAAGATGACTGTCATTCTTTATTCAGCCCCCTCACTCTCAAAATTATTTCTTTACTGTAAATATACTCCTTTTAAAAACCATTTTACAGGGTTAGAGTTGTGGCTCAGTGGCAGAGCGCTTTTCTGGCATGTGTGAGGCCCTGGGTTTGATACTCAGCACCACATTTAAATAAAAAATTGAACAGAAGATCCAATGGCAACTAAAAATATATATATTAAAAAAACCCTTTACTTGTGACATTGTTTTCAAATATTCTAATCATTTTTATAACCAAGAATGTATATAGAAGGGCTGGGGTTGTGGCCCAGTGATAGAGTGCTTGCCTAGCACTTGTGAGGCACTGGGTTTGATCCTCAGCACCACATAAAAATAAATAAAGAAAATAAAGGTATCATGTCAATCTGTAACTAAAAATATTTTTTTTAAAATGAAGAATATACATAGAGCCAGACGCAGTGGTGCATGCCTATAAATTCCAGTGACTTGTGAGGCTGAGGCAGAAGGATCATGAGTTCAAAGCCAGCCTCAGCAATTTAGTGAGGCCCTAAGCAACTCAGTGAGACCTTATCTCTAAATAAAATATATATTTTCAAAAATGCTGGGGATGTGGTTCAGTGGTTAAGCACCCTGTGTTCAATCCCTGGTACCAAAAAAAGAACATATATACAGACATACTTTCCAATTTACCAGTCAGCCCATAAAAATGGGGAATCCAAAACTGAGCACAATATTTTTCATGCTAAGTACACACTATCCAGAAAAGAAACATCTATGTGGGAAGAGAAAAGAGGAATCCTGAAGAGACAAAGATTTTGTTCTTTGTTTTCTTTTTGCTGATGCTGGGGATCCAATCCAGGGCTTCACATATGCTAGGCAAGCATCTACCACTGAACTACATCCTTAGCCCTGTCCTTTATTTTAATAGTTATAGGAGATCACTAAATGATGGTTACATTTGCATTTTAGAAAGATTACTCTGTTGACTAGAGGTTAGATTAGGGATGTGCGAAACCAGGAGATGACTGCAATCATCTAGGGGCAGACACAGTAAGAGTGTGAATCAGGCAAGAGGAAGTAGTCATGTGAGTGACATAGGAGTCAGAAACTGCCCCACCTCATGACTTGAGGAATACAGAAGAAATGCAAGGGCCTAGGGTGTAGCACAATGGTGGAGGCTGGTTGAAGGTAGGGTGGGATAGAAGATAACACCATGAATTTCAGATTCAGGGAAATTCAGGGTTTAGCTCCTGTCTGTATTATTTCTGGCTGTGTGCCCTTAGTTACTCTAATTTCATCAAAGCTCCATATTTTCTTTGAAAAATGGGATAATACCACCTTTTTAGCAGGGGTCTTATAAAGACTAAATAGAATAATGGGTAAAGTGCTTTTGTGTTAGCTCAGCACACAGCACATAATAAGTACTTAGTACAGACAGGACAGTAGGTAGTCATAGTTGTTTGGGGTGATTCAGCAAGTTTGGGGATGAAAAGAAAATATTACAATAATAGCTCATATTTGTATAGTGTTTTTCAGTTTTCAAATTTCTTTTGTATCAATTATCTCATTTAATATTCAAAAGAACCAAAAGTCTTACTTATTTTGTTTCTAGGATTCCATTCCAGGAAAATAATCCAGGTGAAAATAAATAATGAAAAACATGTTTGAGATATGATAAATTTTAAAACACCATAATGCAAATTGCATATATAAAATAATTTCAATTATGCATTTAAAGTAGACTAGAAGAAAATAAGCCAACATATTAATTTTTCCTGCATGGTGGGATTTTAAGTAATTGTTTTATACTTGTTAATATATTTCTGTGTTTTCTAAATTTTCTATAATTGATATGTATTACTTTTATAATGGAGAGAATAAGGATTCACTTCTCGTTTTTCTGTTTTTTTTTTAACAATACCATATTAGGTAGACGGGGTAGTCATTATAATCTTCATTTTATAATACACTTTTGTTGATAATAATAACTACAACTGTCTGTTATTAGTACTTACTCCATGCCAGACATTGTTCTAAGCTTTTTGTTGTTGTTGTTTCTGTTTTGTTTTGTTGTTGTTGTTTTTGGTACCAAGAGTTGAAACCAGGGGTGCTTAACCACTGAGTCACATCCCCAGCCCTTTTTTATTTTTTTATTTTGAGACAGGATCTCACTAAATTGCTTAGAGCCTCATTAAATTGCTGAGGGTGACTTTGAACTCTCCATCTTCCTGCCTCAGCTAAACTGCTGGATTTAGAGACTTGTGCCACCACACCCGGCTTAAGGTTTTTAATACATATTAATTCATTTAGAATGCATTCAAGGGTTAGAGATGTAGCTTGGTGGCCTACCATGCTTGAAGTCCTAGATTTGAGCCCCAGCACCAAAAAAAAAAAAAAAAAGAAAGAAAATAATTAGAATTTATAGGTAGCCCATATATCATTAGGATGTTTTTGGCTATAAATAATATAACTGTCCAGACTGATTTAGACAATAGTATTTGTTGGCTTATCTAACTGGACAAGTCTAAAGGTAAAGGGGTAGAGATCGGGCATGGTTCCAATCAGGTCTTTAGTTCATGTGTCTATGATCCTCTTGTTCTTGCTGGTTTGGCTGCTTCATCAGCAGGCTGAGGGAGTCTTGTGCTACAGTTTCAGGTCCTATTCTGCATCTGCACAGGAAACTGTCCAGAGGAAAAACACAACTTCTGCCAGCCTTTCAAACAATAGGCCTGAGATCCTGTGGTTGAACAAGTTAGGTCACATGCCCACCCCAGAATCAATAATTGGCGATGAGGGTGGGCAGAGAGGGTGAAAATAGAAATGTGCTGAGTATCTCAAGGAACAAGACTCTCAAGGAATTGGAAATGGGAATGGTGTGGGTGAGAGGTGGATAACTAAATGAAAATCAAACTGGAAGGGGAAATTGGGGATAGTATGCTAACTAGGCAACAGACGAGTTATGTTTGTTAATGTTTGTTAGTTACTGTTTTTTTCAACCTTCAAATTAGTTTGGAGCTTACTGCCAGGTTAGCCACAAATTTCATCTTTCCTCCTTCCCATATATTCTTCTTAGCTCTCTTATTTTTTAGTTCTACATTTGTTATTCTGTGCATCATTGAATATATTCTGCTTTAGTAGAGTTTATGAAACCCCTCAACATTAAATTACTTTGAAATTTGAAATTAAATGAGAAAATCTCCAAGTCAAAGTTAAGATGTAGAAAGGGTTCATCTTCATATTTTTATTTGGCTTCTATTCTGACGTTATTATTTATATGATATTTTTATTTTAAAATGCTAGAAAGTAAGCCCAGCTAGGATTTCAGGAAGACCTAAATAAGAGAATTGGGGGGATCTCAAGGTATATTCCTAACTTATTGTTTGTTATTGTCCTGTTTTTGTTTACCTTTAAAAATTTTTTTTTTTAGTTATAGATGGACAATACCTTTATTTTTATGTGGTGCTGAGGATCAAACCTAGTGCCTCATGCATGCTAGGCAAGCGCTCTACTACTGAGTTTACAACCCCAGCCCTTGTTTTGCTTTTTCCTGTAACAGTTTTATTGATACATAGTTCACATATCATACAATTAACCCTCTTAAAGTATACAATTCAGTGAGGTTTAGCATAAGCACAGAAGTATGCAACCATCACCACAACTAATTTGACAACGTTTTCTTTCTTTCTGTTTTTTTTGGTACCAGAAATTTAATCCAGGGGTGCTTTACCACCAAGCCACATCCCCAGCCCTTTTTTTTTATTTTTTATTTTTAAGACAGGCCTCTCTCAATTGCTGACGCAAGCCTTGAACTTGCAATTTTCCTCTCTCATCCTCCTGTGTTGCTGGGATTACAGGTGTGCACTACCACACCTGGTTTAGGACATTTTCAATACCCCAAAAAGAAGCACTGTGTCCACAGTCACTCCCAATTTCTCTCCAATCCTCACCCAACCACTAATTTACTCTGCATATTTATAGATTTGCCTTTTCTATACATTTTTTATGAATGGAATCATAAAATATGTGATCTTTGAGATTGACTTTTTTTTCATTTAGCATGTTCTCAAGATTCAACCATATTTTACCATATATTAGTATTTCTTTCTTTTTCTTTTTCTTTTTTTTTTTCAGTACTGGGGCTTGAACCCAGGGGCACTTTACCACTAAGGTCTATCCCCAATCCTTTTTATTTTTTATTTTGAGACAGGGTCTCACTAAATTGCTGAGGCTGGTCTCAAACTTGTGATCCTCCTGCCTCGGTCACTGGGATTTTAGCCATGCACCCTAGCAGTTGACTTGTATTTCCTACTTCTGTATTTATGCTGAGATCAAACCTAGAGCCTCTTGCATGCTAGGCAAGCACTCTACCACTGAACTATACTCTCAGTGTTTTTATTGCCATATACCATTCCATTATGTAGATATACTGTATTTATTTCTTCAGCAGTTAAAGGACATTTGGGTTTTTCCACTTTTTGATTATTAAGAATAAGCTTCTGGGGATGGGTTATAGCTCAGTGGTAGAGTACTTGCCTAGTATGTGCCAGGCCCTGGCTCCATTCCCAGTGTTGTGGGGGAAAAAAGCACTATCTCAAGAGATTGCCAAGAGAGAGATTGCCATGTCAAACTAAAAGATATACATCAATTAATGACAGTGGTTCAGATTTCAGGAGACCAAAGTACCCATACTAGCTATTTGGTAAATAACCTTTTTAATATCAAGGTATCTGAGAAACTGTATTATTAAATTTTACTTTCTTTTTTTTAATATTTTGTTTTAGTTGTAGGTAGACACAATACCTTTATTTTATTTTTATGTGGTGCTGAGGATCGAACCCAGGGCCCCACACGTGCTAGGCAAGCACAGTACCTCTGAGCCACAATCCCAGTCCTAACTTTTACTTTCATACAGCAATTCTCTGAGGCTTAGGGAGACTGATGTGTTCCACAATAGAAAATTAGGTAGAAGCACCAGGATTTGAACCCAGGTCTGCTTCTTTCTATAACACTCTTAAGTACTCAGCTAGACATGTGCTGCTCAAACTGCACCAAATATTTCACTGTCCATTTGTCAGAAATGGTTTTTTTCCCACATTTTCATCACAACACCATTACTTCTTGCAGATGACTACTTGAAAAAGAGTATACACCAAATCAGTAACTTTACTTTCAGACAGATCTCCTGGTCTCCAAACTCTGGCAGGTCTTTCATGTGGCTCTGTCTCCTGACTTCTTAAGAGAACTGGTTCCTGATCACATTTTCTGGCACGCCTTTTTAAAAGCACAGTCAGCAGCATTCAAAGCAGCCCCTGGATGCCTGCCCTACAGGGACTTTTGATGATGTCTGTACTATTTTGAGATAAAAAGAGTTCTGCATCCAGCAGTCCAGAAACATATTCTAAAGTCCACTTTTAAATCCCGTGTTACATTTTACATGATGAAGGCTACAAAAGACTTGAGCTGTTTCCTGACCTACTACAATAAGTTGTGTTTCACTCTTTTGGGAGTGAGTTGCAGATCAGACTACGCACTCATCACCATGTGGTGACTAATACCACCGCTGAGCCTTCAGATATTACCAATCTTGGGCTGTTCACATTTGCTGCAGATCTGTTCAGAAAACCAAAGTTGTTGTCACCTCTGCTTTGCTGGTATTTACAGACTGGATTATATAGATATGGTAAAATAGTACAGAATCAAGACTCATTTTGAGAATTTTTGTTCAATTTGTTAGATATAACAATGCATTCTGGTTATATAATAAAAATATCATTTTTCCCTTTGAGATGAATACTAAAAAATATTTAGGGGTGAAACTGAAAAGTAAGAGGTTGCCTCTATAGGATACTGTAAGGAGACAAATGAATATTTAATATGTGCATACTCATATTAAATGATAAATAAAAATGCATACTTGTATACCTTTTTCTTTTCTTTTTCTTTCTTCTTCCTCTTCTTCTTCTTTTTTTTTTTTAATTGGTACTGGAGATTGAACACAGAGGTGCTTAACCATGACCCAAATTCCCTGCCCTTTCTATTTTTTCAAATTTTGATAGGGTCTCACTGAGTCGCTGAGGGCATCACTGAATCGCTCAGGCTGGCTTTGAACTTTCGATCTTTCTGCCTCAGCCTCAGGAGTTGCTGAGATTACGGGCGTGTGACACGATGCCCAGCTATACATACTTGTTTCTCAAGTCATTGTTGGACCTTATGTGCAACCTTTCACACAGAAAGAAATTATTTGCATGTAAGTTGCAGTAAAGACAATCCGTAAGGCACATAGATCAAGAGCTGACACGTTGAGAGAATAAGTGATACTTGTATATCACAAGATGGAGTTAACAGTGATCAAATAAAAAGATTGTAACCATTTCAAGTCACGAAGACTGATGTATTGGGTAATAACCCATCCTTGCAAGGAGAAGTTATTCTTGTAGTGGTTGTTTTTAATCTTTTGCTCTTGGCTGCTGCCCTAGATAGATTAAGGGTGAGGCTTTCTGGATCTATGAGGTAAAATTTATAATGCCTAAGGGTGCAGTACCAACAGATCTAAGGATTTCTACCTTCAAGAATAGGTAAAGAATGGTTTTCGATCTAATTCCTCATCTATATGCCAATTTGTTAGTTCTTTAGAAAAATATTTTGGGTGTTCAATCATGAGTTCTCTTGTTTTCTATCACTCAGTTAACATTATGTGTCAATTCCAGTTTAACTGCAGAATTGTCTGATGAAAATCAAAGTCAGTTTTCAACCATCCATCTATTTTATGTGTTGTCTAAGACCTCTGTCTTAGTTTCTCAAACTCTAACCCTCCTTTTAGTTATTCCCTTGAGGAAAAGCAAGGACAGATTTTTTTAAAGTCCTGATTAAGCAATTCTGGCAAAAGGGCATTTGGCAATGAGGAAAGGAAGAAAAGAGCAGTTAAAAAAGAGAAAATCATAGCAAGACAATTACTTAAAGTGAACTTTGGGTGTTATTTATAGCTTTGCATTTAAGTTCTACCTCTCATCAGAAATAAATCCAGGGCCTGTTGGTTTTATACATATTCAGTAAATACTTGAAATTCTGCCTGCCTCTAAGTGGCTTTGAATCACTATATATTAATCAACATTAAGGGCTGGGGATTGAACTCAGGGATGCTCTACCACTGAACTACAACCCCAACTCTTTTGATTTTTTTTATTTTGAGACAAGATCTCTTTAAATTGCCCTGGCTGGCCTTGAACTTGTGATCCTCCTGCCTCAGCCTCCTGAGTTGCTGGGGTTACAGGCGTGTACCATGGCACCTCATGAGATGAAATATTTAAAATCAGGTCATTAGTCACCATACATTCTGAATGTGTGCTGTAATATTTTCCCATTCTAGTTTGTTCATAATTGTTTTCCTTGTTGTACATTGGGCAGCTCTGGCCTTAATCAAATACTTCCATTAAGATGGGAACCAAACAATGAATGTGTGCTAAAGATAAAAAGAAGTTGGGCTGGGGTTGTGGCTCAGTCGTAGCGTGCTCTGTGTGAGGCTCTGGGTTTGATCCTCAGCACCACATAAAAATAAAATAAAGGGGTTGTGTCCACCTACAACTAAAAAAATATGTATTAAAAATAAATAAATTAATTCAAACACTTTTTAAAAAAGAAGTTAACAAAACAACTGGACATCATGGTGCTCAGATATTTAATATTCTTCAGAAATGTTAGGTCATTATTTTTAATAAACTTGATTTTTTGGAACAGTTTTTAGGCCATTTTAAAAAATGTTTTATTGTTCTGGCAGATCCCATTCACTAGAACAAAAAGGGAGAAATGCAATTCTGATATATTCAGCACTGGGAAGATTATTCTTAGAGTATTGTGTATAATTTTGGCTTCCATAATTGAAAAAAAGATATGCACAACTTGGGAATCATCCCAAAAAATCAACCAAAACATTCTGAGGCTAGAAAATAAGCCACATGGAATTTATCCTACAGATATACTCCCTCAAATGGGAAATAACGGATGTTCCAGTTTATTTGTTATAACATTATTTAGAAGAGCGAAAGATTGAAATCCATCTTAAAATATCACTAATATGAGACTGTTTGAATGAATGATGGATGGCACATCTATACAATGAAATTTACTGTGACTGAAAAAAGACTGAGGAAACTTTATGTTCTATTATGGAAAAAGATCTCCAAGATTCTTCATTAAGTGAAGCAAGCAAGGTGCAGAACTGTGTATGTAGTATGCTAAAAAGCAAAAAGAGGGGCTGTGGATATAGCTAAGTGGTAGAGCATTTGTGAGGCATGTGTGAGGCCCTAGGTTTCATTCTAGCAGCACAAAAATAAAGAAAAGAGTGGATATATATTTATATACTTGCATATAAATAAAAATAAATTTAAATTATACACATGAAATCAATGACAGTGATTGCCTATAAATGGTAGGTGGGAACTAGAAGTATGGGATGGGTAGTAGTGAGAGAAAGAGATGTTTTATTTTATAGCTTTGTGTGTGTGTGTGTGTGTGTGTGTGTGTGTGTGAGTTTTGACGGTACTGGGGAAAGAACCTAGAGACACTCTACCACTGAGTACATCTCTAGCTCTTTTTTTCTTTTCTTTCTTTTTTTTTTTTTTTGGTACTGGGGATTGAACCCAGGGGCACTCCACAACTGAGTCACATCCCCAGCCCTATTTTGTATTTTATTTAGAGACAGGATCTCACTGAGTTGCTTAAGGCCTCGCTAAGTTGCTGAGGCTGGCTTTGAACTCGCAATCCTCCTGCCTCAGCCTCCCAAGGACTGGGATTACAGGCGTGCGCCACCGTGCTCAGCTTCTAGCTCTTTCTATTTATTTTGAGACAGGGGCTCATTAAGTTGCTGAGGCTGGCCTTGAATTTACAATCATCATGCTTCAGCCTCCTGAATCACTGGAATTGTAAGCATGTCCCACTGTGCCCAGCTATTTTTTTTTATTTTTTCAAATGTATTACTTATTTAAAAAACAAATAAACAATAACTTAAAAGTGAACAACAACAACAAAAAGAAAATAAACGATATGAAGAAGAAAGGTGAGAGGGATGAGGATTTCAATTGTGTCTACACTTAAGGAAAACCCTACAGCTGGGGCTATAACTCAGTGGTATAGCGTTTGCCTGGCACATATGAGGCACTGGGTTCAATCCTTAGCACCACATAAAAATAAATAAATAAAAAATAAAGCTATTGTGTCCATCTATAACTTAAAAAAAAGAAGAACCCTAAGCTACACATCTTAACTGAGTATCTCCACAATTGTAAATTACCACATGGTTAACTAAATTGCAAAGACAAACACTGAATGGATTCATTGTTCCACAATATAGCTCACCCATGATTCAAAGACATGGCTTTAATTCACAAAGGAGAATATTGAATTAGTAGCTGATTTTTCTCAAAATGACAAAGAATTAGTCAATGAAACAATAATGCAATTCACTACTCCCTGGACTTAATAGTGGTTGGTAAAGCACTCTATTGTTTGCAAACTGCTTTCAAACATGTTATCTCATTTGATCCATCTTTATAAAAACATTATGTAGTCTATAGGACAGAAAATTCTATTTTACAAATAAGGAATGGAAATAAAGAGGAGGCAAACACTTGCTGATGGTTTCGACAACAAATGCATAATTATTTTTTCAATGTTGGGAATGAACCCAGGGCCTCGTACATTCTAGGCAAATGCTATACCACTGAGCTGCACCCCAGCATCTAGAACATAATATTTGAAATTGGGACTCGCCTGAAAAATGAGAGGCAAATATCAGCACTGTTTGCCAAATCACTGGACTCCTTAGAAGAAAACTACAAAATTTTCCTATTTCTGCTTTTGACTTTGAGTTATTTCAAAATTATTGATTTTTCTTTATTCAAGCCCAGGTTTAGCCTAATTTCCAATTTTGTCTTGTTTCTTCATGGTGCATGGTATATAAAACTTTTTTTTTTTTTTGCATCCATTCAATCTTTTTTTCTTTCTTTCTCCCTTTTTTGCACTACTAGGAACTGAACTCAGGGACACCTTACCACTGAGCTGTATCACTAGCCCTTTTTATTTTTTATTTTGAGACAGGGTCTCACTAAATTGTCAAGCCACGCCTTGAACTTGCAATTCTCCTGCTTCAACCTCCAGAGTCGCTGGGATTACAGGTGTGTGCCACTGTACCAGTTTATCCACTCAATCTTAAATATTAATGTGCCTAAGAATCAAAAAGAAAGCTTATTAAAATGCGGATTCTTAGCACTTCTCTCCAAAGATTATGAGGCATTGGAAGTGGAGCTCAGGAGTATGCTTTTTTTTTTTTCATAAGCACGAAACTATTATTCAGGGCATCTGAGCATTGCCCTAAATAACATATTCAACAACAAGTGAGATTGTTTGTAACTAGTAAGTCTGTGAGGCTGATTAAAATCAAAGTGCCTTCTCAGATCCTTTTTCTGAGCTCATTATTGCTAATACAAAGAGGCAAAAATGAGTAGCTGGAAGAGATGATTAGCCCCTAGTGAGTTGAGGAGGAGCCAACGGTGGCGGCGTACCTTGCTAATATTTGCCCAGCATTCAGAGGAATACACAAGATTAAATAAAGATGAATCAGATTTATTTCCTTTACTTCAAAAAAACTCTGAAAGTAGGAGATTAAATATGTCATTAGGGACCTAGACAAGCTGCCTATTTGCTTCAAAGGAGAATTGGTAAGTGTTGACCATGTCTTTTAAAGACTTAGGTGGTTTGGGATTTGGTTACCCAGAGACTGCCTTTTCCCTCTGCAGAGCCGCAGCCATTTGAGATCTGGTAGGCACATCTACTTACAATTTCCAAGTTCCATTTACAGAAGAGGAAACAAGAACTGCATAGGCCTCTCCATGAAAAACCCTTCTTTACATAATTTCCTCCCCACTGCAATCCTGGTAAAGCCCCCAACTCGGCTTCTTTCAGAGTTTGGGCCAACATTTCTCTTTCCTCAGCTGGCCTCTCCACACAAGAGTATTTTGTGAAAACAACTTTAAAATTATTTAAAATGGCTTAATGCCTAAAACACACATTTGTCATCTGCTGAGGACATTTATAGTTTTACGTAACTGAGTGTTTTTAACCTTGTGCTTATGGCCAAAAGCAATTATTGCAAAGGGCATACTTTTATAATTGGAAATAACAAATACTTTGTAGGTATTCTAATAAAATGTGGTGACTTAAGGTTTATATGGTATATTGAACCATTTTAGAATAGCAACAGAACCTGCCTCTGGAAAATCAAGTGGAAGAATCCAGGGGGAGAATAAAACCTATGAAAAATTACATATTGGTACACTAGGTGAAATCTCAGAAGCAGTGGAGAGATTTATAAGAGAAATCTCACGGGTTTGGTTTGTTTGTTTGTTTGTTTGTTTGTTTGTTTTGATGGGGTTGTAAAGGGGGTGCTGGATATTGATTGGGCCTCAGGCCTGTTAAGCACATGCCCTGTCACTGAGCTAATCCCCAGCCCCTCCTAAGTTTTGGAAGCTATTTTCATCAGCTAATTGTTTTTCCTTGATGCAATGATTAGGAAGTGTTAACTTATCTCTTTGTCCTATCTTTCAGCCAAGTGTGTCCTTTGTAAAAGTAGGAATTACTCTTAGCTGTGACTACTTGTTGGCCTTTTGGACTCACCTAATACCTATTTGCCAATTTCTTGCTTTCCATACCCCAGTTTTATAAATTACCATTAGTTTTCTTTCCAAGAAGGAAGTACAGATGCTCCTCAAAGTCAAAGCTGGGGGTATAACTCAGTCAGTGGTAGGGCACTGATCTATCATAATTGAGGCCTTTGGTTCCATCCTTAGCACTGTTAAAATAAATAAATAAATATGCATACAATGCACCTAACTTACAGAACATCCTAACTTAGCAACACAGTAAGCTACAGAGTATTGGTGGTTTTTCCTCCTGACCTTGGGGCTTACTGGGAGTTGTGGCTCACTGCCACTGCCCAGAATTGCAAGAGAGGATCATACCATGTATTGCTAGCCTAAGGGGGAAAAAATCAAAATACTAAATTCAAAATATGGGACTGGGGCTGTAGCTCAATGGTAGAGACCTTACCTAGTATGCTTGAGGCCCGGCATTCAATCCTCAGCACTGTGAATAAAGAAAAGTATGGTTTCCATTAAATGCTTATCATTTTTATCATTTTGCACCATTGTAAAACAAAAAAATCATAAGTCAAACCATCATTAAGTCAGGGATTGTCTATAGATAGATCCAGAAACTAGACGTTTTTCTCAGTATGAAATTGAATTCTCTAATATCTTTTCTTTAAATCCTTGAATTCTATCTATAACAAGTAAACATAATACGGAGGCTTAGATGGATGAAGCTACTCTGTCTCTTGATAAGATCTTTATCTGAAAATCTCGAAGGTGTGGGCTAGGACAGAGCCTGAGAGGCTTACCAGAAATAGCAGTCTCAGGGGGCTGAGTGGTATAGAGCTACTGCCTATAGGCCCTGGGTTCAATCCCCAGCATTAAATAAAAAATAAAAAAATAAAAAAAGCAAGCCGGGCGCGGTGGCGCATGCCTGAAATTCTAGCACTTGGGAGGATGAGGTAGGAGTTCAAAGCCAGCCTCAGCAATTTATCGAGGCACTAAGCAACTCAGTGAGACCTTGTCTCTAAATAAAATACAAAATAGGGCTGGGGATGTGGCTCAGTGGTGGAGTACCCCTGGGTTCAATCCCCCACAACCCAAAAAAAAAAAAAAAAAAAAAAAAAAAAAAGCAGAATAGCAGTCTCTAGGGAAGGGCAGAGTTGCCTCTGATAAGCTCTGTCTTCATCATTCATGTGTCACCTGCAGTTTGCTCATTCACAATTGCACCTGCAGAGGTTTACAAAACTAGGAGAATGAAAGTGGGAAATTTGGAAAGGGCAGAAAATGACTATAGCTACCTGTTGCCACCTAATTCTGGATCTGCACTATCCAATAGAGATGAGGACATGTTCTGTATCTGTGCAACCAGTACCATAGCTGCTAGGCACTGTGACTATTGAGCCCTTGAAATGTGCCTAGTGTGGGCTAACCATGTAGAGACCTCATACCTATGATGTAAGAAGCCCTGGGGTGAATCCCCAGAATGAAAAAAAGAGAGATGTGCCTAGCATGACTAAGTAGCTGAATTTCAATTTTTGTTTAGTTTTAATGAATTTAAACTAAAATAGCCATAAGTAACTAGTGGCTACTGTATTGGACAGTGCAGTTCTAGACTCTCAGGGGCTTTTCCATGTAATTGGTACCAAATCCAGATTTCTTGATTGGCTTACTATTGAAAACTTAACCAGTTTTTAAGTTTATACTCAAAATCAAGGAAGAAGGTAGTTAAGAAGTGAAAAGATGGAGAGGAAAAACATATATACTCTTATTAAGTTAGAAGGAAGACACATATATAATTCCAAACAAAGTAGCTAAAAAGGAAAAAATGTAATTGATCACCTGATCATTTGGTATCTACACAAAACTGGCCAACAATTTTGATTTGTTTTATTTTTTTTTAATAAATGGAATGGAGTGAATTGGCAAATGAATTTAGTATTATGCAATACGGTGAAATATAAATGAAAACCATACATCAGCTGGGCCTAAGTAGATGTGGAGTAAATTAAATATTTACATGCTACACAGCAGATCTTTTGTAAAGGGCAAGTTTATAAAACAGAAGCTTTAATAATAAAAGGGCACCCCCTTTTTTTATCTTGTTTATGTAAGACCTGCCATTTGACACCTAAGCCAAAGGCACTCCAACTCAGCTGCTAGTAGGCGACTTAAGTATCCCAAAGTAAAATTAACCAGTCATTTTAAAATTGTATATATAAATGAATGGAAAAGATGAGAGGTACATATACCAAAATGTGTTGATAGAGGTTATTTCTGTTAAAGTTATTGTTGTTATTGTTTTGTTTTCTCCAGATTTCAGCATTAAACTGCAATATTTTTAAGTTTTTTTTTTTTTTTAAGAGAGAAATGCACAGAGAATAATATAGCAAACACTAATACCCAGACTGGACAGTTGTTCATAATTTGTTATGCTTGCTTTGCATATTTCTTCTCCTTTTCCTTCTTTTTTAAGAAATATAAGGTTGGAAGTATAGCTCAATGGTAGAGCACTTGCCTAGCATGCACAAGGCCCTGGGTTTGATTCCAAGCACTTCAAAAACAAAACAACCACTCTAGCAGCACCAAAGTCCCCTCTGTATCCTTCCCAGTCTCCTGGATCCTTCCTCCTCATAAGTAACCATAAGCATGAATTTAGTCTTTTCCCACCCATTTTAAGTAATTTTCTATATATGCATATATTCATGAACCATATGTAAAACACGTTTTGTGTTTTAAAATTCACAATGAATCATAGTGCATGTGATTTTACAAACTGCTCTTTTCATTTAATTTTTTGTTTCTGAGAAAGTTGAAACAGATACACATATCTTAATAAGAAAAACTATTTCTAAAAGTAGTCCATCAAAAATCTCCATCAGGGGATATAGCTCAGTTCGTAGAGTGCTTGCCTTGCATGCACAAGGCCCTGGGTTTAATCCCCAGCACCACAAAAAGAAAAAAGAAAAACGAAATCTCCATCATAGTAATAAAAGGAAACATTTTTACAGAACTCTATGGTGGGGCTAGGGATGTAGCTCAGAGGTAGAACATTTGCATAACATATACAGGGCCCTGGGTTCAATTTCAAGCATCATCATCATCATCAAAATAAAAATAAAGATAAAAATAACTTTATGTTATGTGTTTTCACTTTAGATAAGGAAACATTCAAGTTTAGGGCCTTGGCTGGATATAGAAGTATATACCTGTACTCCCAGTCACTTGGGAAGCTGAGGCAAGAGAAGGATTGCTTGAGGACAGCTTGAACAGAGCAAGACTTTTTTTCTAAAAAAAAAAAAAGGCAGGAAATGGTATCGCCCACCTGTAATCCTGAAGACTGCAGGAGGATCCCAAGTCTGAGGCCAGCCTGGGCAACTTTTTTGAGACTCTGTCTCAAATAAATAAAAGAGCTGAGGATGTGGCTGTGATAAAGCACACCTAGATTCAATCCCCAGTACCACAAAAAATAAAAATTAAAAAGGAGGGGAGCACTGAAGTATCGCAGTGATAGAACACTTGCTTAGCATGCATGAGGTCCTGGGTTGGATCCCCAACACCACAGGAAAAAAAAAAAAAAAAAAGTTCAGGGACTTGCATTATATTACCAAGTCAAAGAGTAGTATTGCTGGGTTGTATAGTAGATTTATGTTTAACTTTTTAGGAAACTGCCAAACTGTTTTCCAAAGTGGCGGCACCATTTTACATTCCTACTAGCAAAGTACAAGGGTAAGAGGTATTGCACATCTATTATTTTGAATAGGTATGTGGTATGTGTGGTTGCATTATTTTAGAAGTAAGAAACCTGTGGCTGCAAGAGAGGTAAACTAACTCACAGCAGTTAATTCTCCCTTGAGAAGGTGCATTTTCAACTCTATCTGCTTCTAAATCCCATCCATTTTCTATTAAGGAATGAGCTCTTTTTGGGTATTAACTTATCTCTAACAGCTACACCATGGAAGCTCAGCTGAGTCTGTGAATCCACATAAGAGAAAGGTGAATGATGGTGCCCCAAGCCAGGGAAGGAAGACGGAATGTCTAGTCTTTTTCGTCACAGGGTCCAGGATACCACGCCCCGGAAATCATTTACATGACTCATTGGTTTCTTTAAGCTTAGAACAGAACTTCAGTCCAGTCTAACTAGTGACACAACACATGAATAAGCAGGCCATTATAAAAAAGGTTTTCACCCCTGTAGACTTTGACACTCCTGTAATCTCTTAACCAGCCATGGGGCTGGGAGAGATTTTTTTACTTTCTTCTTGTCTCTGAATCAGCAAGTAGTTACTGAAATCATATTTGCTAACAAGTCCAGGCAAGAGCTGACCACACTGTTTCCATTGCATTGTTTTATATGCTTGGTCAAAATACCAACAGCAGATGTATAGACTGACTATATAAAGATACAGGAAATGCTTAGTCAAATTGAAAGGATGGAGCAAAAATTATTGCTTTCTATAATCTTTCTCTTCAGCAAGATTTTCTTAAAAAGTCTATCTTCTCTTATTTGTATCTTTCTGCATGACTGCCCCCAGGGACATTATGTTAGGGTAAACAAGCATAGAGTTTGGCGTTTTCATTCATTCATCCTTGACAGCAGGAGCCAAGTCTTGTTCAGCTTAGTCTTCCCTGCAGTGCCTGGCATGATGTCTTGTAACATCAGACCTTGTGCATGTGTCACCTTGACTGTGGCAATCAATCAGTCTCCCAACAACCGCTCTCTATCCATATCTCCTCTATCCAACCCATTTCTTAAACTGCCTCTTGCATTATCTTTGTAATGCACATTTGTTTTTAATTCAAGGGAAAATAACATTTTATTATTTAAGTAGATTTATGGTGGTGCAAATAGGACCAGATAGTTCCAAATGTGTTTCTGTATTTTATTTATTTTTTTGCACTATTAGAAATGAGACTCAGGGACTTGAGCATGTGAGCCAAATACTCTATCCTGAGATAGATTATACGTGTATATGTACACACACACACACACACACACACACACACCCACACATACACACCCCAAGCCTTGTATTTTAAAGATGCCCACTGAGCCCAGAATGGTGTAATTCCAATGACTCAGGAAGCTGAGGCAGGAGAATCAGAAGTTTAAGGACAGCCTCAACAACTTAGTGAGATCCTGTCTCAAAATTAAGAAAGAAAGAAAGAAAGAAAGAAAGAAAGAAAGAAAGAAAGAAAGAAAGAAAGAAAGAAAGAAAG
>JAJEJO010005497.1:0-36432 GCA_020662805.1 Glaucomys volans | reverse complement strand
AAGAAAGAAAGAAAGAAAGAAAGAAAGAAAGAAAGAAAGAAAGAAAGGGAGAGAGAACTGGAGATGTAGCTCAGTGGTAAAGTGCCCTGGGGTTCAACTTCCAGTACCAATCAATCAATCATTCAATCAATGAAACTGAAGATGCCTGCTGACTTATGGGATGATCAAAGTAAATGAACATACTTCAATGTTGTCAATTGCTGGAGAACAAAATCCATATTCTTTTTTTTTTTTTTTTTTTTTTTTTTTGGGCACGGGGGTTGGAACCGGGGGGAACTGGCACACTGAGCCACATCTCCAGCCCTATTTGTTTGTATTTTATTTAGAGACAGGGTCTCACTGAGTTGTTCAGGACCTCACTAAGTTGCTGAGGCTGGCTTTGAACTCGCGATCCTCCTGCCTCATCCTCCCAAGTGCTGGGATTACCCTAACCCTAAAATCCATATTCTTTAGCATATCATAAGAGACCATCTATAATCCGATTAATCAGCAATGTGATTTCTCACTATTCTCTTCCAGTCTTCTCTTTGTATTATTTAGCATCTGCCTCAGGCCTGAACATAAAGCAATTGTTCAATAATACTTGTTAGATTGATAGGTGCTTTGATCTGTCAAGACTTATATTAAAATTCTCTAAGTCTTCAAAGGAAGCTTCTACTAATTCCTATGTCTTTCTTCATGATACAAGAGGTATAAGAGGGGGAAATAAATTACTGTCTATTTTTACTTTTCTCCTTAGTGTGGAATTACTAATCACTGATTAAACCTATGTCTTAAATTTTTTGGAAGGTCAAATCTTTTTGTTTCCCCCAGTGCTAGGTATAGAACCCAGGGCCTAACACATAGTAGGCTAGTGCTTTACCACTGAGTTACACCTCCAGGTCTAATCTTCATTTTAAAATTGGAGAAGAGTCTACCCTTCAAAGTAGAATAAATTGACAAAGAAATAGCAAATAAAAATATATAGAAATAGACAATTTTCCAATATTAGCTAATGTAGTGAATTGTATTTGAAAAACTTTAATGATAATTTATACCTGAACTGCTAGTTATTTTCTTAAGAAAACATAAAAATAAAGGAAGGGACCAGGAAGGTAATTCAGTAGTAAAGCAAATGCCCACATTGCATGAGGAAAGTGCTATGGTTTGATATATGGTTTGTCCCTCAAAGATTCATGTGCTGGAGGCTTGGTCCCTAATGTAAATGTATTGAGATCTTTAAAAAGTGAGGCCTTGTGGGAAGTAATTAGGTCATGGGGGGTGTGCTCTCAGAAGGGATTCATGATCATCTCTGGGGAGTGGGTTAGATCTTGAGGGAATAGTTACCATGAAAGAGGGTTGCTATAAAGCAAGGCCACTCCATTTCTTTTGTACCTTCTACATATGCTGCTTGCAGCTCCCACTATGTAATGCTATCTGCCATATTATGATGCAGCATGAGTCGTCACCAGATGTGACACCCAAGTTTAGACTTTTTAGCTTTCAAATGTGTGAACCAAAATAAATATCTTCTCCTTATAAAATTTAAGTTCATGAATTTTGTTACAGCAGTACAAAATAGACTAAGACAGAAAATATGAAAGAAAGGTTTCCATTGGACATCATAGGTTACCTACAATTTACGAACTACAGGGAGGTAAACACTGAATAGTCCATCAGTGCTACTCTGGGAAATGGGTAAATTAAAACTACTAAGAGAAGTACAAAATTTAGCCAACTTCGGATTAGTTGACATATCTGCAAATTTTAGTTATATATTAATAATTTTCCAACCATGTTGTTCAGTTCTATTGTGCGTATGACCAGTCCTATAAGCCAGTTCACAAAATCACAAGATGGTTTAATTACATACTATAGCCATTATTTAAAAACTAAACCATGAGCCAGGTGTAGTAATGCACATCTATAATCCCAGTAACTCAGGAGGCTGAGGCAGGAGGATTGCAAGTTGGAGGTCAGCCTGGGCAACTCAGTGAGACTTTGTCTAAACTAAAATTTTAAAAAAAATTTTTAAAGGCCGGGAATGTAGATCAATGGTAAGGCACCCATAGACTCAATCCCTAGTACCATAAATAAATAAATAAACTACTGTAAAAAAGTCTAGAAAAAATTGTAGCAAATTTGGCAGAGTTGATATATTGTTACATAAGAAAGCTACTAAGATGAGATAAAAACACACTGTCTTTAATAGCACTGTTAGGCAAAAGGTAAAAAAAGATCACAAAAGAAGCAATATGATTAATAGGTAACTGGAAAAGTTATTCAATTTCAAGTACACCAGAAATTAAAACATCAGTTTTTGCTGAGCAAATTAGCCAAAAGTCAAGAAAAAAAATTAATGGTATCATGCATAGTTGGTGAGTATGTGATAAAACAAGAAACTAATACATATCCAGTGGCAATATAGAAGTTGTATACTCCTTCCGAAAGGTAGTATGGCAAAATGTGCAAAGATCTTAAAAACGTTTATGCTTTTTGATGATTTTACTTCAGGGATCTGTACCTAAGGAATAATCCTATATGAGGAAAAAATAAATATAATCTGTCAAAAGATATCTGTCAAAACTTTATTGAGGGCTGGGGATATACCTCAGTTGGTAGAGTGCCTGCCTTGCAAGCACAAGACCCTGGTTCAATCCCCAACACTGCAAAAAAAAAAAACCAAACAACAACAACAACAAAAAAAACTTGAGGTTGCAAACCACCTATATATTGAGCAATGGGAGAACACACACAAAAAAAGATTGTATGTTTACTTAATGAATTATGAAATAGCAAATATGAATTGACACACACAACTCCCATAAACATAATATTGAGAAAAATAAAAAGAAAGTTGTAGAATATGTACTGACACTAATTATATATATTTGTAATGTATGTATATAATATATATGTAATATATTTGTAACATGCAAATATATTACATATTTCTTAAGGGTACATACAAGACAGGCAGGGTGGTATACACCTGTAATCCCACTGACTGGGGAGGCTGAGGCAGAAGGATTGCAAATTTGATGTCAGTCTGGGCAATTTAGTGAGACCCTGTCTCAAAATTACAAAAAGGGTTGGGGATATAGCTCAGTGATAGAGTGCCCTTATGTTCAGTCCTTAGAACTCCCCTCCCCACACAAATGGATACATACATATATGATAAAATATAAAGAAATATATAAAGAAATGCATGGAATGGCTAATCATCAAATTTCAGAAAGAGGGTACATAACATTAAAGCAAGAAGAAGCTGCAAATAAGGATTCCAAAGAAGGTATGAGTTACATTGGTAATTTACTTCTTTCTTTCTCTCTCTCTCTTCCTTTCTTTCTTTCTTTCTTTCTTTCTTTCTTTCTTTCTTTCTTTCTTTCTTTCTTTCTTCTTTCTTTCTTCTTCTTGTTTGTTTTGGCTCTGGAGATCAAATCCAGGGCCTTGTGCATGCTGAGCACATGCTCTCTCACTGAGGTACATCTCCAGCTCCAGAAATGTTTCATTTTATTTCTTAAACTTAGTGGGAATATTGGATGTTCACTCTATTATTCTCTACATCTTTAGTACATCTTAAGTAGTTTGTGTCAAATTTAAAATATTATGTAGTAGAATGAACTTTGAATGCTTTCACCATAAAGAAATGACGATTGTTTGAGGAAGACATTTCCTGATTTAAACATCCCATAGTGAGCCAGGCATCGTGGTGCATGCCTGTAATCTCAGCAATTCAGGAAGCTGAGGCAGGAGAATTAAAAGTTTGAGGCTGGCCTCTGCAACTTAGGCTCTCAAAATAAAAAATAAAAGCGCTGAGATGTAGCTTAGCAGTAAAGCCCCACTCCCCACTCCCGGGTTTAATCCACAGTGCCAAACAACAACAAAAACCATGAAACAAAATATCACACAGTGAACACATGTATCAAAACATCACATGGTACCCATCAACAAGTACAATTTTCATGTTTTTTTTATGTCAGTTAAAACACAAATTTAGGGGCTGGAGTTGTGACTCAGTGGTAGCATGCTTGCTTACCAAGGCCATGGGTTTAATCCTCAGCATTGCATAAAAATAAAATAAAGGTAATGTGTCTGCCTACAACTAAAAAGATGTGTGTGTGTGTGTCTATGTCTGTGTCTGTGTATATATACCTATATATATAAATCCTAAAAACTAAAAATATATTTAAAAAATAAAACACAGAGACTTGGGAGGCTGAGGCAGAAGGATGGCAAGTTTGAGGCCAGCCTCAGCAATTTAGCAAGGCCCTAAGCAACTTAGTGTGACCTGTCTCAAAATAAAATAAAAATCAAAAGCGCTGGAGAGGTAGCTAAATGGTAAAGGACCCCTGGATTCAATTCCCAGTGTCCAAAACCCAAAAAAACAAAGAACAGAAAACAAATTTAGAACTGGGCATGGTGGTGCATGCCTATAATCCCAGCCACTCAGGAGGCTGTGACAGAATGATCTCAAATATGAGGACAGCCTGGGCAATTATTAAAACTGTCTTAAGCTGGGCGTGGTGGCGCACGCCTGTAATCCAAGCGACTTGGGAGGCTGAGTCAGGAAGATCACGAGTTCAAAGTCAGCCTCAACAACTTAGCGAGGCCCTAAGCAACTCAGTGAGACCCTGTCTCTAAATAAAATACAAAATAGGGCTGGGGATGTGGCTCAGTGGCCGAGTGTCCCTGAGTTCAATCCCTGGTTCCAAAAAAAAAAAAAAAAAGACTGTCTTAAAAGAATAAATGGCTAGGGATGTAGCTCAGTGGTAGAGTTCTTGCTTGGCATGTGTAAGGCCCTGAGTTCAATCCCCAGCACTGCAAAAAATAAAATTAAATTATAAAAAAGTTATGTAACTGTAAAATATATAAAATAATTACATGGAAAGCCAATGTAATAACATGGAAAATATCTGTACTATAATGTTAAGCAAATTATATATTCAAAATGATTGCAACTACACAAAAACCACCCAAAAGCCTTGCAAAGAAATATTCCAAGAAGTTAAGAAATTTTTCTCCTTTGGATAGTGGTGTTATTACCTCCTTATTCTTTTAAAATATTTCTTCTACTTTCTCATATGATTGGCATTATTAATTTAATTGAAAAATAATACAACTATTTTTTTGGGGGGGGGGTTCTGGGGATTGAACCCAGGTGCGCTCCACCACTGAGCCACATCCCCAGCCCTATTTTGTATTTTTTATTTAGAGACAGAGTCTCACTGAGTTGCTTAGGGCCTCGCTAAGTTGCTGAGGCTGACTTTGAACTTGAGATCCTCCTGCCTCATCCTCCCAAGTGCTGGGATTACAGGTGTGTGCCACCGCAACCGGCTAATACAACTATTTTTAAAAATAAGCATGATAAATCTACTAGTTATTAAACCATTTGTACTATTCTCTCACATTTGATTTGTAAATTAATGTTATGCTCAACTTGGAATCTAGTTTCCTGTGTGAGGTGGAAGGTAGGAGAAAGAAGACTGGAGAGAGATAAGATCGACAAGAGCCCGTGTTGGTTGACAAAGGGGCATTAAGGTACGTGGGCCAAGGCTTGTTGCTATAGACTCCTAAGTGTTTGAAGAAGATTATTCGATGATTATAGTAATCAAGGTTGGTTCCCAATGAGACTTGACATAGTAGCAGGGTTCCATATATGCAAAACATGAAGCATAAAATAAATTAACTTTGTTGAAGGAAAGGATAAATGAACAGAATAAGTCAGGGCTCACATTGAATGTGAGGTCCTTAACTGAAGTTTCAATATTGTTAGAACATTTTTAACAATTTCCAATAAATCTTACAATTTTAGAATCAGCATGGATCTTTGAGAGCATCTGCTTTGACTGCTTCATGTTACAGTTGAGCAAACAAAATTCCAGAGAAGTTGAATAACATTACCAAGAAAAGAATCAAGTATTCTGACTGTTCTTTAAGTCATTAAGTCCCAAGTTCTCAATTCTTTGAATAGTTTAAAGAAATTGACACAGGTGCACTAAAATAGATTGAAAATCACAATCTAGAGCTAAATGTTATTATATTAATATTAATTGCTATATTACTATTGTTATTTATTAACAGTATATATTATATAATTATATTGTGTATTATGTAAGTTTTTGTAACTGGAACAATGGGACAAAATGGATTAATCATCTTACCGTCCTTTTCAAAAATATTCTTTTCAGGTCAGGTACAGGGTGCACACCTGTAATCCCAGCTGTTCTGGAGGCTGAGACAGGAGCATCACAAATTCAAGGCCAACTTGGGCAGATTAGTGAGATACTGTCCCAAAATGAAATTTTAAAAAGTTGTATGTTCGAGGCCTTAGTTTCAACCCTCGGTATTGCAAAATAAAAATAAAAATTAAAATTAAATTAAAAATTAAAAAAATAAAAAGGGCTGAGACAAAGCTCAGTGGTAGGGCATTTGCCTAGACTCTGGGTTCAATTCCCAGTACTAGAATGTTTTTCCATGAGAAAATGTACTCCAAATTCCTTGTCTTGCCTATTGCTGGTCACAGAAACCCCTTAATAATCCAGCTCCAAGCTAGTTTATGGTATCTCCCACTAATCCTTCATAAAAGCATAAAATTTGTTATCTTCTGCTTTCCTACCTCCCTGTGTTGATATCATTTTTTCCCTCACCAATAAAATCTTCATCCTTTCTATCTGCCTATCTAAAATAATTTATCTTTCAAGATATAACTAAAATACTCTATGGGATGATCATAATCCAGGGTTGATGTAATGAGTACCTCAATTTGGCTGAATGGTGTGGAAATGAAGTAGAATAGAAAAAGCTTGTGCTCAAGGTAGGGAAGAGGGGCTGGAATTTCCACTCAGTGGTAGAGCACGATTGAGGTCTTGGGGTCCTGAGGTCCAGAGGTGGGAAATGAAGAAGCCAGTGGTAACAATGACAATGGTAATTAGTAACATTTATTATACGCTCACTATATGCTAAGCCCTGTGTTAGCCATCTCCCCCACCCCCGTACCCTCCTCCCCTGTACTGAGAATTGAACTCAGAGGCATTCTATCATGAGCTATATCTCCAATTCTCTTTCTTTTGAAATTTCGAGACAGGGTCTTGCTAAGTTACTGAGGCTGGCCTTAAACTTGTCATCTGTCATCCTCCTACCTCAGCCTCCCCAGTCAGTGGGGTTATGGGCTGCCACCATCCTGCTAACCCCATTTCCATTCTTTGTAACTTATTCTCATGGCTGTCTTTTTCCCTCAGATCTCAGAGGGAAGGTCTTTTTTTTTTTTTTTTTTTTTGTTACTGGGGATTGAACCCAGGGCACTCGACCACTGAGCCACATCCCCAGCCCTATTTTGTATTTTATTTAGAGATGGGGTCTCACTGAGTTGCTTAGGGCCTCACTGAGTTGCTTAGGACCTCGCTAAGTTGCTGAGGCTGGCTTTGAACTCGAGATCCTCCTGCCTCAGCCTCCCAAGTTCTGGGATTACAGGCGTGCGCCACCGCACCTGGTGAGGCCACATTTTTTATAATGGCTATAGAATAGAAAACTAATGCAGTTCTTTATTTTCTTTCCCATTTGAAATCCTGGTAACTCTAGGAAACAATGGAGAGGATGATTTAATAGAATTTTAAGCAGTTAATTGTGGAGTTTGACCAAGAGTAAAAAATTGAAGTTTTGCTGGGGATCGAACCCAGGGCCTTATGGTTATGAGGCAAGCACTCTACCGACTGAGCTATGTCCCCAGGCCAAAATTGAAGTTTGGTCACAAAGTTATTGTTTGGACCAAGGAACATACATATTCGTAAGAAATGGTAATTGTTCGTTTAATTTTTTGCTAGGCTTCAGATGTTGTCAAAACTTCCAGATAGGTATTGATAATCTTGGGTAAATCAATCATAACAAGCAGATGAAAAGAAAATAAGGTGAATGTGTAAGAAAAAGATGATGTTGTCTGTATTGGAGTGATGAAATATATTTGTTTTACTTTTACTTTTCTTCCTGGTGCCGGGGCTTGAACACAGGACTTTGGATATGTTAGGCAAGTGCTCTGCCACTGAGCTATACCCCCAGCAATTTTACCTATTTCTATGACAAAGCTTTATATGCCTGAGAATGAAAAGACAACAGTGTTGAAGACAAAGCAAAATGACTTTTTAAAAAAATATATATATTTTAAAGATGTTCATAGACCTTTATTTTATTCATTTATTTATATGTGATGCTGAGAATCAAACCCAGTGCCTCACACATGCTAGGCAAGTGGTCTACTACCACTGAGCCACAGCCCCAGCCCAACAATGACTTTTAAAAAATGATGACCATTGGGCATTGAAATGGAGCAAACTATGTTATGTGCATTTATGAACATGTCAAACTGAACCCCACTATTATGTACAACTGTGATGCACTGATACAAACTATGACCAAGAGCATGATCAGTTTCTATCTATGTCTGCACTCGGGGAAAAGACAGCATTTTATTAAACTCCCACTGAACCAAATCTAGAGAATTCAGAGGACCTTCTTGATGTATGACATCTGCTAAAATCAGATTCAGGCCTCTAACTAGTGATGACTGTTATAATTTTCCATCTCATGAATATATTCCATGTTTGTTTATTCCAAGTTTGGCAAAAGTCAATGCTGGTAATTGCTTACTATCTTGTCTTTACTGGACATTAGGGTATATTGATAAATATAGTAGTAGAATTTTCTCAATGGGTGAAATATTCTGAACTCTGCACACATTCTTTATGTGTATCATATATTTTTTTGCCATCTCTCAAAGCGTGGTCAATGGACCAGCAGAAACAACATCACTTGGAATTTGTTTAAAATGCAGAATTCTACATCCCACCCCAGACTTTCTGAATCATAATCTGCATTTTAAAAGGAGTCCCCAGATGATCCTATTTGAATAAAAATTTGGGAAGTACTGCTGTAGCCAATTAAGAAAATCTGTGAATTCAACATAGAAGTCCCTTGGTTTTCAGTAACTATAAGGCAAACAATTTTCAGTCATTATGGGGTCTTGGACTCCTTGACGAATGTGCTAGAGACTATGAAGTCTCTTCTCAGAATAAATACGTGTATGAATTCAAACACTATTTTGCATAAGTTTTATAGACTTCAGATTAAATCTAGGAGCTTATTTTCTTCCCAACCTGGGTGAATGCTTTTAAAAAAATTGCTTATGAATGGACTGAGTGATCAGGTCATGAAAAAAATATGAGTTGTTAGGCCGGGCGAAGTGGCGTACGCCTGTAATCCAAGCGACTTGGGAAGCTAAGTCAGGAGGATGGAGAGTTCAAAGCCAGCCTCAGCAACTTAGCGAGGCCCTAAGCAACTCAGTGAGACCCTGTCTCTAAATAAAATACAAAATAGGGCTGGGGATGTGGCTGAGTGGTTGAGTGCCCCTGGGTTCAATCCCCAGTACCAAATAAACAAATAAATAAATAAAGCTAAAATTCTTTTCTTTATAAATCTGGTCAACAGCAATGACTTTACTTTAGGTAATAGTGATTAATGTTTCTTTCTGGTGAGGAAATTGAAAGAATTAAACTTCAATTAGATTTGGTCTTGATGACGATGAAAAGCAATTGGTTGCCACTTTGGAATATTAAGACTTGGGAACAAAGTATCTCGCTTAGTTCTCGAGTTCTCTAAGGGTTATTTTAATGTGATGAGGAAAGGTGGTTATGAGAATATTTATCCATGACCAAGGGAGTAGAGTAAATAATTTTTAAAAATGCTGTTAAGGAGAAAAGGTCTTAGTTAAATTTAAATCTATGCAAGATCTGTTTCTTGTTATGTTGCTGAGAAGGAATGAAAGCTTGAGCAACTTAACACAGAAAGTATCACATCATGCATTAAAATACAATGGAGGGCTGGGGATATAGCTCAGTTGGTAGAGCTCCTGCCTTGCAAGCACAAGGCCCTGAGTTCAATCCCCAGCACCACAAACAAAAAAAGGGTTTTTTTACCCTCATTTCTTAGTGTCTCCTACTCTTCTCCCTCCCTCCCTCCTCCCTTCCTTGCTTTTTTTCTCTTTGTCTTTTTGTGGTGCTGGGGATCAGATCAAGGACTTCTATGCATGATAGGCAAATGCTACACCACTGATCTACACACCCAGCCCTACTTTTAATCATTAGAGAAATGTTGTCTTTACTAGCAGAGAAGGATTATTTCTCTAATCAATGGTACTTTGTTTTCTGTCATTCTTTAAAATTATGCATCCATAGCCCTCATAACAATATCACTGTCTTTTTAGTCTTCTCATAGGCTTTATTGCCATATGTGATGGAAAAATCCATCCAAATTTTTCATCTGATTTGCATCAGCAATATCTATTTCTAAGGATTATTCATGGATTACCCATAAATATTCAGAACCATGTTCCCGTGGATCTTAATCTTTGCTATATTTGGCTTAGAGTTCCATTTTCTAAAAAATTTTCCATTTCTTTTCTCCACATTCAGCATACGATTCACCCTGGTTTAACATTTGGTCAGCCACTATAATTGCAATCTCACTTGGATCAAATGGGGCTATACATAGAAAAGACTAGGCAAGCTGTAGAGCATTATACAAAAACAGGGGGGTTACTCAAAACAAATACCTCGCCGTGCATTGAGCTTTAAAAATTAAAATTTAAGTAAACCAAAAAAAGATGTTTGTAATGCTTAGTTGATGAAAATTCTTAGAAAGTGTTTTCTTCAACATTCTCTGGCAGTGATCTTTTTGAAAAGTAGTCTTTCATGTCTTGTTAGCCTACTCAAAAGTCTTTTTTGTTGTTATTCTTGTTTGCCATTTTGGTCCCAGTACTACCTTTCTGCTCTTATTGGTAAGGAAAACAAGTAAACCACTGGCTCAAAACCAGTAGTTGTCTTTCTCTTCCATCCCTACTGCTCCCTTCTGTCATTTCCCCTATCATTGCTCATTAGAGGTGAAGCTGAATCAGAAAAAGGAGGGGAAAGTAGGCAAAAGGTCAGTTTGCTTAAAACAGTCTACTTGTAATACAGCTCTTGACTTTTGGCTATAAAGTGACCTTCTCCAGTAAACAACTAGAAATCCAGCTATTCTTTACCCTCAAGCAAAAGCATAAGGGCGGGTCTCTGGTTGCTATGTAGGAACTACTTTGGGACCAATGAGTGTGATCAGAGAACAGAGAATCACAGATTGCTCAGCTATGTTTTCAGTTGTCAGTGAGGGCTACAGAGAGGACATAAGTAATCTTGGCAAGTGAATAGACCACAGGTAAAATGCTGAAGCAGGTTGAACATGACTGTGGCAGAAATAGCAACCCTCCAGAAATCACTCTTCCTAACAGAATCATCTTTTTTTTTGGTACTGGGGATTGAACCCAGGGGCACTCAGCCACTGAGCCACATCCCCAGCCCTATTTTGTATTTTATTTAGAGACAGGGTCTCACTGAGTTACTTAGGGCCTTGCTAAGTTGCTGAGGCTGGCTTTGAACTCACAATCCTCCTGCCTCAGTCTCCCAGGTGCTGGGATTACAGGAGTGCGCCACTGCGCCTGGCTACCAGTATCATCTTACACATCCTATTTCTTAAAGAACCAAAGTGCATAGTAGACTCACCACAAACATATTTTCCTATAGCATATTCTATGGTTTTTGTTACTGTTTAAGGAAAACTATTAATTTATATTTAATTATTCTGTTTCTGGTTGCAGTCAAACCCCACCTCCCCACCCCATATTGGGGATTGAACCCAGAGCCTGCTGCATGCTAGGCAAGTGCTCTATCACTGAAGTTACATTCCCAGCCCAGCATTCAAACTCTTATAGATACAACTGATACCAACATATCTTTGGATTTCTGCATATGATGATAATTTTGTTTTCTTGTTTCTAATCATTATCTCTTAATTTTGTTTTATTATTTATTGCATTTGTTTGAACTTCCAGGTCAGTGTTAAGTAATTGCAATAAATATGGCATATTGTTGCCTCCTCCTATGCTAGGAATTATTGCACCTGGGCCTTACACGTGATCTCAGCCCATTATCTCCTTTTAAAAGGAATGTTTTAGTTAATTATCACAGGATATTATAGTAGATTTAACCATATTCCCCTCAAAAGACATTTTCAGGTTCTAACTCCATTCTTCACTGGGAATGTGACTTTACTTGGGAATAGGGTCCTTAAAGATGTATTTAAATTAAGATGAGACTTTAAATCCAAGGGTGGTTTTCCTTGTAAAGAGAGGGACATTTGGAGACAAACACAGGGAAAAGAGACATAAGAAGAAAGAGGTAGAAATTGGAGCAATGAAGCAACAAACCAAGGAATGCCAAAGAGTGCTGGGAATATAGTGCAACAATAGCAGCTGGGAAAAGGGAAGAAGGACTCTCCCCCAGAATCTTCAGAGGGAATTCATCTTGTCAACATGTTGATTTGACATCTAGATTCCAGACCTCCGAGAAACAATGTCTATTGTTTCAGGTCTTCCAGTTTATGGTAATCTCTTCCTAGGAGATTAATTAAAACACGAACATTGTTGTGTTTTAAAATAGGTATTTAAGCAACCTCTATGGGTCCCCTCTTGCCCCTGAAGTAGTTCTGATTCTATTTTTCATACTTGAATAAATCCTACTCCTTTCATTCTTTGTTTAAAATTTATTTATTTATTTTTAATTTTGGGGGGATACCCATGATTGAACTCAGGAACGAAACAACTGAGCCACACCCCAGTCCTATTTTGAATTTTATTTAGAGACAGGGTCTCACTGAGTTACTTAGGGCCTTGCTAAATTGCTGAGGCTGGCTTTGAACTCGCTATCCTCCTGCCTCAGCCTCCCGGGTTGCTGGGATTACAGGCTGGTGCCATTTATTTATTTTTTATGTGGTGCTAAGGATTTACCCAGTGGTTCACCCATGCTAGGCATGCACTCTACCACTGAGCTACAAAGCCAGCCCTACTCCTTTCATTCTTTTTTTTTTTTTTTTTTTTAACATTTTTTCCCATGCATGTATATAAAGTAATAATGTCTGTCTCATTCTACCCTCCTTCCTATCTCGATCACCCTACCCCTTTTCTCACTCCCCTCTGCATAATCCAAAGTTCCTTCATTCTTCCTTGTCCATCCCCCACTATGGATCAGAATCCACTTATCAGAGAAAACATTTGACCTTTGGTTTTTTGGAATTGACTTATTCCCCTTAGCATGTCATTCTCTAGTTCCATCCATTTACCCGCAAATGCCATAATTTCATTCTTCTTTAAGGGTAATATTCCATTGTGTAGATTTACCACAATTTCTTTATCCATTCGTCTATTGAAGGGGATCGAGGTTGGTTCCATAGTTTAGCTATTGTGATTTGAGCTGCTATAAACATTGATGTGGCTACGTCACTGTAGTGGGCTGATTTTAAGTACTTTGGGTATAAACCAAGGAGTTGGGACAGCTGGGTCAAATGGTGGTTCCATTCCAAGTTTCTTAGGAATCTCCATACTGCTTTACAAAGTGGTTGCATCAATCTGCAGTCCCACCAACAATGTATAAGTGTACCTTTTTTCACCCATCCTCACCAACACTTATTATTGCTTGAATTCTTGATAATTGCCATTCTGATCAGAGTGAGATAAAACCTTAGAGTAGTTTTGATTTGCATTTCTCTGATTGCAAGAGATGATGAACACTTTTTCATATGTTTGTTGATTGATTATATTTCTTCTTCTGTGAAATGTCTGTTCAGTTCCTTAGCCTTTTTATTGATTGGTTTGTTTTTTGGTTTTTTTTTTTTTAGTGTTAAGTTTTTTGAGTTCTTTATATATCACGGAGATTAGTGCTAATCTGATGTGTGTGTCTTAAAGATTTTTTCTCATTCTATAGGCTCTCTGTTCACATTATTGATTATTTCCTTTGCTGAGAAGAAACTTTTTAGTTTATCCCATTTATTGATTCTTAATTTTACTTCTCAAGCTTTAGGAGTCTCGTTAAGGAAGTCAGGTACTAAGCCAACATGATGAAGATTTGGGCCTATTTTTTCTTCTGTTAGGCACAGGGTCTCTGGTATAGTGCCTAAGTCGTCTTCTTTTTTTTTTTCCAATATATATATTTTTGAGTTGTAGAGGGACACAATACCTTTATTTTATTTTATTTTTTTATGTGGTTCAGAGGTTTGAACCCAGGGCCTCATGCAAGCTAGGTGAGCACACTATCACTGAGCCACAACCCCAGCCCATAGTGCCTAAGTCTTTGATCCACTTTGGGTTGATTTTTGTGCAGGGTGAGAGATAGAGGTTTAATTTCATTTTATTACATATGAATTTCCAGTTTTCCCACCGCCGATTGTTGAATAGGCTATCTTTTCTCCCATGTATACTTTTGGCACCTTTGTCTAGTATGAAATAACCATATTTATATGGATTTGTCTCTGTCTTTTATTTTGTACCATTGGTCTACATGTCTATTTTGGTGTTAATATCATACTGTTTTTGTTACTATTGCTCTGTAGTATAGTTTAAGGTCTGGTAGAGTGCAACCTCCTGCTTTACTCTTCTTGCTAAGGACTTCCTTGCTATTCTGGGTCTCTTATTCCTCCAAATAAACTTCATGATTGCTTTTTCTATTTCTATGAAGAATGTCATTGGAATTTTAATAGCAATTGCATTGAATCTGTATAGCACTTTTGGTAGTATGACCATTTTGACAATATTAATTCTGCCTATCCAAGAGCATGGGAGATCTTTCCATCTTCTAAGGTCTTCTTCAATTTCTTTCTTTAGTGTTCTGTAGTTTTCATTGTAGAGGTCTTTCATCACTTTGGTTAGATTGATTCCCAAGTTTTTTTTTGTTTTGTTTTGTTTCTTGAGGCTATTGTGAATGGGGTAGTTTTCCTAATTTCCCTTGCAGTAGATTCGTCACTTATGTATAGAAATGCATTTGATTCATGGGTATTGATTTTATATCCTGCTACTTTGCTGAATTCATTTATGAGTTCTAGAAGTTTTCTGGTGGAATTTTTTGAATCTTCTAAATATAGAATCATGTCATCAGCAAATAGTGATAGTTTGAGTTATTTTCCTATTTGTATCCCTTTAGTTTCTTTGGTCTGTCTGATTGTTCTGGCTAGAGTTTCAAGGGTGATGTTGAATAGAAGTGGTGAAAGAGGGCATCCCTGTCTTGTTCCAGTTTTTAGAGGGAACACTTTCAATTTTTCTCCACTTAGAATGATGTTGGCCTTGGGCTTAGCATAGATAACTTTTACAATGTTGATGTATATTCCTACTCTCCCTAGTTTTTCTAGTGTTTGAACATGAAGCGGTGTGTATTTTGTCAAATGCTTTTTCTGCATCTATTGAAATATTCATATGATTCTTGTCTTTAAGCCTTTTGATGTGATGTAGTATGTTTATTCAGTTCCATATGTTGAACCAACCCTGCATCCCTGGGATGAACTCCACTTGATCGTGGTGCACTATCTTTTAATATGTTTTGGTATGTGATTTGCCAGAATTTTATTTTTTTTATTTTTGTACCTATGTTCATCAGGGATATTGGTCTGAAGTTTTCTTTCCTTGATGTGTCTTTGTCTGGTTTTGGTATTGGGGTGATACTAGCTTCATAGAATGAGTTTGGAAGGGTTCCCTCCTTTTCTGTTTCATGGAATAATTTGAGGAGTATTGATGTTAATTCTTCTTCAAAGGACTTGTAGAACTTGGCTGAGAACCCATCTGGTCCTGGGCTTTTCTTGGTTGGTAGGCTTTTGATTGTGTCTTCTGCTTCATTGCTTGAAAGTGATTTGTTTAAATTGCATATCTCCTCCTGCATATGCTTGGGTAGATCATATGTCTCTAGAAATTTGTCAATGTCTTCAAGTTTTTCTATTTTATTTGAGTATAAATTTTCAAAATAGTCTCTAATTATTTCTCTGTATTTCAGTAGTATTTATCATGATATTTCCTTTTTCATCACGAATTTTAGGAATTTGCATTTTTCTCTCTTCATTAGTGTAACTAAGAGTTTATCAATTTTACTTATTTTTTCAGAGAACCAACTTTTTGTTTTGTCAATTTTTCAATTGTTTCTTTTGTTTCAATTTCATTTATTTCAGCTCTGATTTTAATTATTTCCTATCTTCTGCTGCTTTTGGTGTGGATTTATTCTTCTTTTTCTAGGGCTTTGAGGTGTAATATTAGGTCATTTATTTATTGACTTTTTATTCTTTTAATGTATGAACTATGAGCTCAATGTAATGAACTTTCCTCTTAGCACTGCCTTCATAGCATTCCAGAGATTTTGATATGTTGTATTGGTGTTCTCAATTACCTCTAAGTATTTTTTTATTTCCTCCTTGATTGCTTCTTTTATCCATTCATTATTCAATAGCATGCTATTTAGTCTCCAGGTGTTGGAGTAGCTTCTATTTTTTATCTTATCATTGATTTCTGGTTTCATTCTATTATAATCTGATAAAATGCAGGTTAGTATTTCTGTTTTTTTATGTTTGCTCAGAGTTGATTTGTGGCATAATAAATGGTCTATTTTAGAGAAGGATCCATGTGCTGCTGAGAAGAAAGTGTATACGCTCGATGATAGATGAAACACTCTGTATGTCTGTGAAGTCTAAATCATTGACTGTATTATTTAATTCTATAGTTTCTTTGTTGAGTTTTTGTTTAGACAATCTATCCAGTGGTGAGAGGAGTGTGTTAAAATCACCCAGTATTGCCGGGCACGGTGGTGCTCGCCGGTAATCCCAGCACTTGGGAGGCTGAGGCAGGAGGATTGTGAGTTCAAAGCCAGCCTCAGCAATGAGTGAGGCCCTAAGCAACTCAATGAGATCCTGTCTCTAAATAAAATACAAAAAAGGGCTGGGGATGTGGCTCAGTGGTGGAGTGCCCCTGGGTTCAATCTCTGGTACCAAAAAAAAAAAAAAAAAAAAAATCACCCAGTATTATCGTGTTGTGATCTGATTCTTAAAATTGAGAAGAGTTTGTTATACCTAGATGTCCATTGTTTGGAGCATATATATTTACAATTGGTATGTCTTGTTGGTGTATGATTCCCTTAAGCAATATGAAATGTCCTTCTTTAGCCCTTCTGACTAACTTTGGTTTAAAATCCACTTTGATATGAGAATGGAAACCCCTGCTTGTTTACACAATCCTTGTGAGTGATATGTTTTTTCCCCAACCTTTCACCTTCAGTCTGTGGTTGTCTTTTCCTAGGAAGTGAGTCTCTTGAAGACAGCATATTTTTGGAGTCTTTTAAAATCCAATCTGCCAGTCTATGTCTTTTGGTTGATGAGTTTAGGTCATTAACATTCATGGGTATTATTGAGATATGATTTCTATTCCCAGTGATTTTGTTATATTTTTGATTTTGGTTTTTACCTTGACTTAGTTTCTCCTTTGATTGACCTTTCCTTTAGTGTGTAGTTCGTCCCTTTGCTGGTTTTCATTTTTTTTTTTCATTTCCTCCTAATGGAATATTTTGCTGAGAAAGTTCTATAATACAGGGTTTCTAGTTGTGAATTCTTTAAACTTTTGTTTATCATGGAAGGTTTTTGTTTCATCTTCAAAACTAAGGCTTAATTTCTCTGAATATAAAATTCTTGGTTGGCATCTATTTTCTTTCAGAGCTTGATATACATTATTCCAGAACCTCCTGGTGTTGAGGGTGTGGGTTAAGAAATCAGCTGAGATCTGAATTGGTTCCCCCTATATGTAATTTGATTTTTTTCTCTTGCAGCCTTTAAAATTCTATCTTCATTCTCATTATAATGTGCCTTGTGTGGGTCTGCTGTAATTTTGTATACTTTGTGTCCTGTAAGCCTCTTATAGTTGATTTTCCATTTCATTCTTTAGATTTGGGAAGTTTTCTGATATTATGTCATTGAAAAGATTGTGCATTCCTTTGGATTGTATCTCCAAGCCTTCAGCTATTCTGATAAATCTTAACTTTGGTATTTTCATGTTATCCCATATTTCTTAGAAATTCTGTTCATGGTTTCTTACCATCTTCTCTGTGTGGTCAGTTTTATTTTCAAGAGTATATATTTTGTCTTCATTGTCTAAGGTCCTATTTTCCAAGTGGTCTAGTCTGTTGGGGATACTTTCCATTGAATATTTAATCTGGTTTATTGTTTCCTTCATATTGAAGATTTCTGCTTGATTCCTTCTGCTTGATTCCTTATAATCTCTCCCTCTTTATTGAAGTGATCTTTCACTTCATATATTTGCTATCCAATACCATCCTTTATTTTGAAGATCAATCTATCTATTTTCTTTCTTAAATTAATTAATTATCTTTTTAGTTGTAGATGGACACAATATCTTTATTTATTTTTATGTGGTACTGAGGATCGAACCTAGTGCCTCACATGTGCTAGGCAGAAAAAAATATGTAGACTTTTTAAAAAAAAATTTTTAGGTGTTGATGGACCTTTATTTCATTTATTTTTATTTATATGTAGTGCTGAGAATCAAACCCAGTGCCTCACACATGCTAGGCAAGTGCTCTACCACTGAGCCAAAATTCCAGCCCCTGTACAGACTTTAAAAAAAAAAATATATATATAAAAATATGCAAAAAAACTGTCATATACAGTTCAGACATCCCATTCCTCGATAAATTGATGTATGAAAAATATTTGGATTCAATGATGGTAGAAGTGTGAGAGAGGGCAAAAAAAGAAAAAAAAAAAGGTGGAAAGTCTCCATGTAAAATTGAATGATTGCTTCCATTGACTTTCAAAAATTTTCTCCACTTCCCTTCTCTTCTGATAGGTGGGGTTGTTTGATTTCAGCTCCACTCCAGTTGGTGCCTGACCAGTTGGGTGGGTGAGCTTATAGCAAGATGCCCTCACATCCCTTACGGTCTTCCCACCCATTGTAGCTGGCCCCTTCCATCCCTGTGATACCACTGTTTACCAGTGACGAGTTCTGCTTCCTCAGGTGTTGAAGTATAATGCCAGAGAAGCACGCCAAGGTAAGCATAGTAAGCAGGTTTTATTTAAAAGTAGTAACATAGACTTCTCCCCAGAGGAAGAAGGGGGCCATGGTTGATGTTCTAGAATCCCTCAAAGTGAGCGCACCCTCCTCCAACTTTTATAGATTAGGGTCTTCTGTGTTCTGTTCTTTCCTCCAGCCCTTATCTATCTCTCCTTCCTGCCTAGGTGACTAGGCCCCGAGGGTGACACAGCAAAAAGGTGAGATGCAAAATGACAGGGGGAGGGGCCACATGAAGATTCAGGTAGGGGCCCAGAGGGCATTAATTAGAAACTCTCTGTCTATAGTCCTTGATAATCACAGGTAGATTTGGTAATCAATGGACTCCAGAGATCCTTGACATTCCATTCTCCCAAGGGCAATGTCCAACTTCCAGATGCAGATGGCTTTCATGGCCTTCATTTTCTTAATTTGACCCAATTTTTTATTTCTACACTAATTGCCTGTCCCCAATTCTGGCTTCACCTGCACACTTCAGGGCTCACTGAGCTGGAGAGAGCTCAGTTTTCTCCAGTTTTTCAACCTGTGCTTTCCCCAGGGAACTGCCCCTAGTCTCTGGCTTTCCACGGGCTTGCCAGACCCAGACTGGTCCACACAAATCCAGCAGCAATCTGGTGGACCTGGACTTCAGCTTCCCCAGGCCTTGCCCTGCTGCAGTCTCAAAATCTCAATGCCCTTTCAACTTGCAGAGAGACCACCAGGGATGTGTTCACACAAAGGAGGAGTAACCCTACAAAGAGGCAGCCAGATGGTAGCCACTACTCTTATGGAGTAGAAAGCCTTCAGGTGCAACCAGACCTTGCAGGTACCCTAATATATCTCCAGGCCCAGGCCCTGGCCTGAGTCCCCAGACTGCGATGGCTGCGCCCTGAGATGGCGGCAGTCACAGTGGCAAACCTGCAGGCCCTGGCTGGTGTCCCAGGATAGCAGCAGCCAAATGTAACCAAACCTGTGGGAACTACGACAATGGACTTCCAGGCAACAGCAGGCAGCAGGTGATCCACTGGCAGTCAGTGGGTGGTCTGCAGGCTAATGGAAGAGAATCAGCCCGTGGGTGGTGGGCAATGGGTAAGTGAAAGGTGGGCGATGGGCAGGCAAGGGGCGTGCAAATGGGCAAATGGTGAATGATAATGGCGGTCAGTGAGTAACCCATACTCAAATGGCAGGCGAAATGCTGGCAGAGGACGTGTGATAAGTAAAGCAGGAGCAAGGCCATCTTGCGGTGTTTCCCTTCCCCATCTTAAACTCTTACCCAAAGACCCAACCATTCCAGGAATGTAACATCCCACACAGACAGACACCTTGGGGTGGAGCAAGGCTAACCGCTCACGTTCGCTTCTGTAACTTGGCTTGCTTGCATTGGGTAAGGGACAATATACGTCAAATGGCCTGCTCTGTGCGTCAAATGACCTGTTCTGTGGTCTTTTTCCCTTTAAAAACCCCTTCCCCTGCTCCTTGGGCGTGCCATCCTCCCCATCGAATTGCTGTGGATGGTGGCCCTGGCAGGAATAAAAGGCTTCTTTGGCTTTAGCGCAAAAAGCGTGTGAGACTTTTTTCTTTAATTTTCTTTGGTGCTGGGTACAACAGACGGGTGATTCTGCTTGAATCCGGAGTTAAGGAGCACAAGAAATGTAGCCTCCTTCTAGTCTGCCATCTTGGATCTCACCTCCTTTCATTCTTAAAAATAAAATTAAAATTAAAATAGGTATTTAAGAAAAAACACTTTTACTTCTTTTTTATGTAGCTCAGTGGTAGAGCACCCCTGAGTTCCATCCCTGGTATTATTAAAAAAGTAAAAATGAAATAAAAATTTTTAAAAATTGAGAAAAAATGGATACTTTTTAACCAAAGTCTTTTTAGAATCTACTGAATACTTGCTAAAGTGTATGTATATCATTTTTTGTCTTTTTATATGCACAGATTATTTTACTTAAGTCCATAAACGTGAATATTGTATATCTGGATTTTATGTTTTCCATAGTGAAAACTTTTGTTTTTTTAACTTGGTTCTCTTTTCTTTGTGTGTGGGGGGAGTATCAGGGATTGAACTCAGGAGCACTTGACCACTAGGCTACATCCCCAGCTCTATTTTGTATTTTATTTAGAGACAGGGTCTCACTGACTTGCTTAGCACCTTACCTTTTTTTTTTTTTTGTGGTGCTGGGGATTTGAACCCAGGGCCTTGTGCTTCTAAGGCAAACACTCTACCAACTGAGCTATATCTCCAGACCTGAGCACTTTACTTTTGTTGAGGCTGGCTTTGAACTTGCTATCCTCCTGCCTCAGCCTCCTGAGCCACTGGGATTACAGGCGTGTGCCACTGAGCCCAGTTTACTTGGTTCTCTTCCACCCCTCTGCCTATATCACTCTAACCCACATACCCAGGTAACTGTACAATATTTTTTCTCCAAGCTCAACCATATGTACAACATATACATGTTATATATGTATATATATTCACAAATATACAGATATTTGAATCTACACATATACATCTTCATGCATAAATATATAGTAGTCCCTCCTTATCTATAGGTTCTAAGATTTTCCAAATGAATGTCTGGAACTGTGGATAGTCTGGAATCCTCTCTATATATACCATGTTTTTTTCCTATATCTACATCCCATATAAAGTTTAATTTGCAAATGGGTAGTAAGAGACTGGCAATATTACAATGGAACAATTATAACAATATGCTGTAATAAAAGTTATATGGATGTGACCTCTCTGTCTCTCAAAATACTACCTATCTCAGTCACAAGATCAGCTTTTGGGAGGAATTGAAATGATTGTATTCAACTAACCTTTATTTTACCTAATAATGGCCCAGAAACACAATAGTAGTGATGCTGGCTATTTGAATATGACTTAAACTGCTTTCTTTAAGTGAAAAGGTGAAAGTTCTTAAGTTGCTAAGAAAAGAAAAATAATAGGGGTTGCTAGGATCTACAGCAAACACAAATATGTCAAACTGAAGAAAAAAGAAATTCTTGCTAGTTTTGCTGTCCAGTTGAAAACAATTAATTGAAACTGTGGGAAATGAAACTGTGGGAAATGAAACTGTGGATAAAGGGAAAAGTACCATGCAGGTTTTTCTTATTGTTTTACAAAAATGGAATGTCTCATTGATGCTAGGCCTTTTGGCTAAGATCAAATGTAGAAATAAAATGAAATATTACACATGGGCTTTTCAGTTTTATGTGTTTACTTGCTTGTTCCATCAATTACTAATCTAGGTGTTGCTGTTCAGGTGTTTTGTACTGATTAAAGTCCACAATCAATTGACTTTAAGGAAAGGAGATTATCCTAGATGATCTGACGGGGCCTCATTCAGTCAGTTGAAAGGCCTTAACAAGGAATGGGATTATAGCTCAGTGGTGGAGAGCTTGCCCAGCCAGCATGAACCAGGCCCTGGGTTCTAGTCCCAGCACCACTAAACAGAAGAGAAAAAAGAAGAAAAGAAAGAAACAAAGAAATATGCCTTAGGAACAGAACTGAGCCTTCTGGGAAGAAGAAATTCCACCTGAGGATAGTAGATTCAGCTGTGCCAGAGTACCTGCTACCTACCTGACAGCCCAGGCTACAGATTTGCCTAGCCAGCCCCACAATCCTATAAACCAACTTCCTCTAATAAATTCCTTAAAATGTTTCCTACTAGTTCTACTTTTCTACTTGCACCCTGACTGATCCAATACACTTTTCCCCCCACTTTGCCTTTTTTATTCAACAGTATCTCTAAGAAATTACTCCAAGTCCACTGATATTGCTCTAGTTCATTATCTTTCACCCCTGCATACTAGTTTATGGCATGATATACCATTATTATTTGACTATTTCTAATTTCTTGTGATTATGAAAAATGCTGCTTTAAATACTTTATATTGGTGCTTTTATTCTTTCAGATAGAATCTCAGAATGGGGAATGCTGGTTAAAAGATCATATAAATGTAGAGACAGAAAGAAAGCTTCTCATGTCTCCTTTGAACATTTGCTGGAATAAACCAAAAATAGGTTAATAAAGAAAAGAAAATATGCACACTTCTTAATGTGCTTGGGGAGCCATCATAGGAGTGTTGTTACCCAATAACCCAGTAGGGGTCCAGATACTTGTATACTCTTCTTCAGAGAGGAGAGTAGGGAAGGTGACTATTTCAGGTGAATGAGGGGACCCAATGGTCAGACAATAGTTAGTGAATGATTCTCTTTGGGAATTGAATGGGCCTAGGAGATGGCCAATGTCTTGTGACAAAAATCTATCAGGTGTGGTTACATTTTTTAATCTTCCTCCTTACAGATAAGAGTTTGGTTAATAAAAACTCAGGGAAGGACCAAAGGTACTTGTTTTATTCTTTGGAGGATCTGTCTGGTCTTTAAACAGATAAAGAAATGTCAGAATAAAGCCTCTTCCAGCATTTCCTGTTCTTCAAGGACTTATAATTTAAAATAATCAAGCCAGGTATGGTGATACATGCCTATAATTCCAGTAATTCTGGAGTCTAAAACAGGAGGAGTGAAAATGAGGACAGCATCAGCAATTTAGTGAGACCCTCAGCAACTAAGCGAGACCCTATCTCAAAAAATAAAAATGACTGGGAATGTAGCTCTAGAGGTAAAGTACCCCTGAGTTCAATTCCCAGTACCAAAAATAAATAAATAAAATAATCAACACACTAGGCAGCCATATTTTGGAAAGATCATTTGCTGAACCCCAACATAGATATCCCCTGCAATATCTAAATACCTATAAACATATTTAATTTTAATTGATGTTATGACCTTGCTTTCCAGGTAGGCTAGAACAATTCATATTGCCACCAACATTACATGCAAAATGCAAGTACTCTAAAAATAGATGCTATTGTTTTAAATTTTTTTTCTCTCTGAAGAATATTAGTGATTCTAATAATTAATTTTCATGATACTTATAATTTTAGCTTTTTTCCCCCCTGCTACTCAGGATTTGAACCAACCCTTTTTATTTTTTATTTTGAGACAGGGTCTTGTTAAGTTGTCCAGGCTGACCTTGAATTTGAGATCCTTTTGCCTCAGTCTCCTGAGTTACTGGGATTACAAGACTAAGTCACCAAGCCCGGCTTGAGCGTCTCTGAATATGATTTTGGGCATTTGGATTCACCTGTTACTGAAGTTTGCTTTCCTGCCCCACCCCCTTTTTCTTTCTGAGATACTAGAGATCAAACCCAGGGCCTTGCAAATATTTTGCTGCTGGGTCATATCCCTAGCCCTCCTTCTTCCTGAAAGTTTAGCACTCTTTGTTTATTTTACTATTGGGTTATTTGCCTCTTCCTTTTTTTTTTTTTTTTTTTTTTTTTTTTTTTTTGGTATAAGGGTTGAACCCATACTAGAAAAGCACTCTACCACTGAGCTATATTCCCTAGACGACTTGGTCCAGAATCTGTGATCCTCTTGTCTCAGCCTCCAGAATAGCCAGGATTTGCAGGCATGCACCACTATACCCACAGCCTCTTTTTATAAATTTTTAAGAAATTACTGAGGCTGTGGATGTAGCTCCATCATTAGAGCATATATTTAGAATGTGGAAGGCCATGGGCTCAAACACCATAACCACAAAAAAATAGACAAAGAAAGAAAATTGCTCTTTGTTCTCTGTATAGCAAAAATCTTCACGCATTGTTTATTGAACTTGTTTATGATATATATATATATCCAAAATGTTTATTTACAGCTAATTAAAATATGCCTATTGTCTCCATTATAGCTTTGAAATTTTTCTTTAACCTTTTCCTTTAGAACTCCTTGGTTTCAAATCTTGGTGAAAAAGGTCACTTAAGTCTGTAGAAGAGAGCACATCCTAGATTGTCTTATAAGATTTTTATAATTTTATTGTTATATTTGTCTTTAATTTAGTCTTTTTGTTTATATGTTTGTAAACATATAAAGAGATTGCACTACTTACTCTCTCCAGGACCATGTGAATTAGCAGTAGGGTAATAGCATCCATCATGTGCTACTAACATTCAAATAGAATGCTTTTAAAACTTAGCATTAATGTTTGCTGTGATAGTGTTTTAGACCCAATTTCCATTATCTGATGAAACTTCTCCTTATTAAATAAAATTAAGTTGCTGCTTGATATTTCTTCTAGTAAATTTGCTCTTAAATGAATTATCTGATGTGCTATAAAATATGAATTCCTGCTGAAGCTTTTTCTAAATCCATGGTATTCACAAAGTTTTAATGAGTATGAATTCACTGGTTTCTAATGTGGCATGACTTCCATTTGAGAGTTATTGCATATCTACCTTAATAGTTTCTTTTCCCCCCAATTAGGATCAGTGCTCACAGGTAGAGCATTAGCTAAAAATTGAGGGAAGACTTTATTGTACATCTTACATCATGTATGGGCTATGTGTCAGTGAGCCTTTTGTCATGGTGACAAAATACCCAAGAAAATCTTCCCTTTGAGGAGGGAAGATTTATTTTGGTTCTTGGATTCAGCGGTTTCAGTCTGTGACCACTTGGCTCCATTTTTCTAGGCCTTCAGTGACACAGTAACATCATAGAAGAAGGGAATGATAGAGCAATGCTGCTTGTTTCATGGTGTCTAGGAAGCAGGGAAAGAGAGGAAGGGGCCTGGGGCAAGATACAGCCCTCCAAAGCATGCTCCAAAGATCTGCTCCCTTCAACTAGGTCCTACCACCAAGTTTCTAACACCTCGTGAAAGTCCATTCAGCTGTAACTATCAGTGGACTAATCCATTGATGATATCAGAGCTCTCATATGATCAAATCACTTCCCAAAGACCCCACTTCTGAATACTACTGCATTAGGAACCAAGCTTTCAATCTATGAGGTTTGGGGTACATTCCAGATCTACACTGCAACCACCTGTATGGGTTCTCACATGAACAGTAAGCAATGTGATTGGAAAGACATCCTTTTCCAACATTCAGGGGGTCTCTCTCCTGGAGGAATATTATAATATTTAGTGAGGTGTAGCTTCTGCCTGAAGATTGTGGCACATTCATTTTCTTTATAGGACATCCCTCAAATGTGAATTTTCTCATCCTCCTTACATGAGTAGAGTTTATCTCCAGTGTAAGTTCTCTGTTTCTAATGAGACCCAGATTCTTTCTAAAAGCTTTCTCATGTTACTATATTCAAACAATTTCTACCTTGTATGGATTATCTGATGAATAATAAAGTTTTCCTTCTGACTGAAGATTTCCCACATTCATTACATTCATAGTGTTTCTTTCCAGTATGAATGTTCTGATCTTTAATCAGGTGTTGTTTCAAGCTAAAGTCACTTCTACGTTGATACATTTAGGGAATCTCTTTCCTTTGTGCATTTTCTCGTGTTCTGTGAGATTTGATTTGCTACAGAGGGCCTTCTCACTTTTCTCACAAGCATAGGGTTTCTTCCCAGCATGTCTTCTTTGGTGTCTAATGAGGTTTGACATTTGACTAGAAGCTTTCCATTTTCATAAAGCTAGTTCCTAGAATGATAAGTTCAAGTTTTCAATTATAGCTGAAGGCCTTTCCACATTCATCACTTATATATAGCTTCTTAAATGTAGAACAAGGGATGGGGCTGGGCATGGTGGCACATGCCTGGAATCCCAGCAGTTCAGGAGGCCGAGGCAGGAAGATCGCAGGTTTGAAGCCAGCCTCAGCAACAGTAAGGCTGTAAGAAACCTAGTGAGACCCTGCCTCAAAATAAAAATTAAAAATGGCTGGGGATGTGGTTTAGTGGCTATGTGGCCCTTGGTTCAATCTCTGGAACCAAAAAAAAAAAAAAAAAAAAAAAAAAGATGGGCTTCAATAGAACATTTGTGGCTTTTTATTTTTATTTATTTTTATTTTTTTCTTTTCTTTTGGTGCTGGGGCTTGAACTCAGGGCCTCAAGCATGTTAGGCACATGCTCTACCACTAAACTCCACCCACAGCCTCAAGTGAATATTTGTGGTCATGGGGGTGGAGCTCAGTGGTAGAGAACTTGCCTAGCATGCCACAGGTCCTAGGTTCAGTCTCAGCACCACAACATGGGTGGGGCAGATATCACTTGGAAGAAGAGAACTCTTAACTACATTGGGCATGTGCATGTTATTTCTCTTCAGCATGCATTTGCTCAATATCTATGAAGTATTGCTTCAGGCTAAAGGCTTTTCTATGTTCATTTCATTAATTATTTTTAGTATGATTTTTTTTAAATGCTGAAGATTTTTTGTTGGCTGGATGCTTTCCAACATTTCTTACATGCTATGGTTTATCTTTTGTATCAGTTCTCAGGTACCTATTGACTTAATTCTGAGAGAAGACTTCTCAAAATGATTGTCCTTAAAGAAGAATACTACAAATAGGATGAACGCAGCTATGAGGATACATTGAGGGAAAATAGCAAACTTGGTTTCTCCTATTATACTTCCACATGACAATCAATACAGAAGACTTTTCTGACCAAAGATGTGGAGTCCCCCTCCCTGTATCAAGCAAGCAATCAATTTTATAGCACTAGACACCAGCTGGGTGTCCTCTTATTCAATTCAGTTGTGACGCAGTCTACCTGGAAAGTGTCTGATTCTACAAATTGAGGGCTCAGTTCCCAAGACTGTCCCTCACTTTAAATGCCAATCCCAATCCCAGGTTGTTCTCACAACACCCTTCTTTGTTCCATTGATTTGCTAGAGTAGGTCACGGAACTCAGGGAAACATTTGATGTTTGAAGCTTTTTTAAAAGGATACTACAAAGAGTATCAATGAACACCAGATGAAGAGATGCATAGGGCAAGGTATGAGAGAAGGGACACAAAGCATCTCTTTTAGTCAGTTTTGCATCACTGTGACCAATATACCTAACAAGAACAACTTAGAGAAGGAAAAAATTATTTTGGCTCAGGATTTCAGAGGTTTCAGTCCATGTCTGGCCAACGCCGTGACGTGGTCCTAGGTGAGGCAAGAATATCATGGTGGAAGGGCATGGAAAAGGAAAGCTGCTCAATTCATGACAGCCAGAAAGCAGCATGAGCTCAGCTTGCCAGGAACAAAATATAAACACCAAAGACACACATCCACTGACCTATTTACTCTAGCCACACCAAACCTGCCTTCAGTTACCACCCAGTTAATCTATTCGAGGCGATTAATTCTAATTAGTTTGCAGCTCTCATAATCAAATCATTTCACTTCCAAACATTCTTGCATTGTCTCACACATGAGTTTTTGAAGGACACCTCATGTTTAAATCACAACAACATCCATGCCCTCTCTGGGTATGCCATTCTCCAGGAACCCCCAAATGCTCAGCTAATCTGAACTCTCCAAAGCCTGTCCTTTTGGGGTTTTATGAAGGTCACATTACATAGGCATGTTTGATTAAATCATTAGCCATTGTTAGTCAGCTTAACCTTTGGGGTAGTGAGGCTGGAAGTCCTAACCCTCTAATCTAACCTTGGTCTTTCAGGTGAACAGTCCCCATTCTGAAGCTACAGCTCCCAGAAACCTCATTAGCACACATAGGAACAGCTTCCTTTATCTCAAAAACCTAAATTAAGATCTGAATCTTTCATATTAAATCACATCTGAGCTGGGCATGGTGGGCCATGTCTATAATCCCAGCTACTTGGGAAGCCGAGACAGGAGGATTTCAAGTTTGAGATCAGTCTGGGAAACTTAGCAAGATCCTGTTTCAAATAAAATTTTAAAAAGGGGGTGGTGGTGTTGGGGATGTAGCTCAGTGGTAGAATGTTTCTGAGTTCAATACCCAGTAACACACATGCAAAAAGGAAAGGGCTAGGGATGATGTAGCTCAGTGATTAAAACACTTGCCTAGCATGTGTCAGGCTCTGGGGTCAGTCTCTGGCACTACAAAAAAATCTCCCAAACCAAATAAGAACATTATCATCATCAACAACAACAAAAATGAATAAGTAAATATAAAGAACTGTTGTGCTGGGCATGGTGGTATATGTCTGTAATTCCTGTAATCTCACTAAAAAATAGTTGGGGATGTAACTCAGTGCCCCTGGGTTCAATCCCCAGTACAAAAATAAACAAACACATACTGTTGCTGGCTCAAAGTCCCAGCCATTTACATTCAGATAATTTCTCTAGTCTCCCCACTTGTAATCTTTTTTTTTTTTTTTTTTTTTTCGGTGCTGTGGATTGAATCCATGGTCTTGTGCTTGCAAGGCAAGTACTCTACCAACTGAGCATATCCCCAGCGCCCCCACTTGTAATCTTGTACCACATTGTTTTCACTCACTTTATAATGTTGGATTAGTTTTCTATGACTGTCATAACAAAGTACCATAGACTGGGTGGCTCCAAACAACAGAAAGATAATCTCTCTCAGTTCTAAAGGTTAGATGTCCAAAATCAAATTGTGGGCCATGTTCCCTCTGACACCTTGAGGGAAGGACCCTTTCCTTTCTCCTTGAGTTGGCGGTGGATGGGATTCCATGTATTCTTTGGTTTGTGGATACATTGTACCCCATCTCTGTCTCAGTGTTCATACGACTTGCCCTGTGTGCATATCTTTGTTTTCTGTTCTTATAATCACACCAACTGTAGAGTTGGGGTTCATTTTATCTGGTATGACCTCATCTTAACTAATTATATTTGCAAAGATCCTATTTCTAAATGAAGTCACATTAGCAAATTCCCCATTTGAATTTGGGGGACAATATTAAACTCGGCATAAATTTTGAACTCCCAGTTACATTTGAAGTCACCCACATCTAGACCACTTTGACTTTTCTTGAATCCTCTTATCCTAAATTTGAAACTCTGAACAACTCTGGCTGGGAAACAAACTTCTTGGTTCTTTCTCTGCAGCACACCCGGTTGCCACATTGGTGGTTTACTGCTGTCATTGTCTGACCTCACCATGCAGACTTGACTGAACTTTTTTGTTTCTTTGTTTTGTGGGACTGCGGATTGAATCCAGGGTATTGTGCATGCCAGGCAGGCACTCTATCACTAAACCACATCCTCAGCTTTTAAAATTTTAAAAAATTTTGAGATAGGGTCTCACTAAGCTGCCCAGATTGGCCTCAAACTGCAGGGTAGCTGGGATTACAGGGGTGTACCACTGTGCCCCACTTGTGTTTTTTTTTTTAGTGGTATCTTGTTTTATTTTGAACTTACAGAAAAGTTGCAAAGTAATACAAGAATTCCCATGTTTAGCTAGGTGTAGCTCAATGGTAGTGCGTGCAAGGCCATGGGTTCAAACTCTATTTCACACCTGCCCAGAAAAGAATTCCCATATGTAAGGTTTTTAATTGTCCCTCTCTGCATATAAATGTTTGTTTGTTTGTTTGTGGTGCTGAGAATTGAACCCAGGGCCTTCTGCTTGCAAGGCAAGCACTTTACCAACTGAGCTATATCCTCAGCCCCTCTGCATATAAATGTATATATTTTCTCTTTTCTGAATTCAGTATAAATAATTCAAGGTATTTTTCCTAAAAGGAAGGATACGATTTTTATGTATCTATAATGCAATGGTCAAAATCAGAAAATTATCATTCATTTGGGATTATTGTTTAATCTATAGATCTTACTTCCATGTGAAATGTGACCAATTGTCCCACTAACATCATTCACACACACACACATATATATATGTGTATATATATATATTTTTTAATTATTATTTTTTAATGTGTTGCCCAGGTTCTGTGGTGCAGGCCTATAATTCTAGTGATTTAAGAGGCTGGGGCAGGAGGATCACAAGTTTTAGGTCAGCCTCAGCAATTTAGTCAGGCCCTAAGTAACTCAGCAAGACCTTGTCTCAAAAATAAAACAACAAAAAATAAAAAGGGCTGGGAAATATAGCAGCAGTGATAGAGCATCCCTGGATTCAATCCCCAATACCAAATAAAAATAAAACAAAACAAACAAACAAACAAACAAACAAAAAACTTTTTCCCTCATCTGATCCAATAAGGGCATAAATTTACTTATGTCTTTTTAGTCTCCTTTAGTCTGCAACAGTTTTTTGCACTTCGTTTGTGTTTCAGAACATAAATATTTTGTTACTTTTGCCGGGCACGGTGGCACACGCCTGTAATCCCAGCACTTGGGAGGCTGAGGCAAGAGGATCATGAGTTCAAAGCCAGCCTCAGCAACTTAGCGAGGCCCTAAGCAACTCAGTGAGACCCTGTCTCCAAATAAAAATACAAAATAGGGTTGGGGATGTGGCTCAGTGGTTGAGTGCCCCTGGGTTCAATCCCCAGTAACAAAAAAAAAAAAAAAGAAAGAAAAAGAAAAAAAAATTTTTGTTACTTTTTTTCACATCAGATGTACCCACATCATAACAAGTCTAGTGGGAGACACATTTCACGGGACATTAAAACTCAATCATCACTGAGTGTGGTATTACATACCTGCAATCCCAGTAGGGAGGCTGAGGCAGTGAGTACACCAAGCTGTGAGTATATTCCTTTTGATCAACAGGTTAAGATAATATCTGCAGAATTTATCCACCGCAAAGTTACAAACTATTTTTCTCTTTGCAATTAATAAGTATCTTTTGTGGGGTTAAGGGGTTGTAGCCGAGTGGTCAAGGGCTAGCCTAGGCTCTGGATTCTAAATTTAGCACTGCCAAAGGAGGCAGGGAGTACCTTTCTGGGGATTTTTTTTTTGGGGGGGGCAGGTACTGGGGTTGAACCCAGGCTTTCCTACTGAGCCACCCATCCCCGTCTTTTTTTGGGGGGGTCGGGGGGGGGGACAAGTGCTTACTAAATTGCTAAGACTCTTGCTGAGTTGCTAAGGCTGACCTTGAACTTCTTATCCTCCTGCTCAGTCTCCCCAGTCACTGGGATTGCAGGCATGCACCACCATGCTTGGCTCTTTTTGGGAGATATTTGGAGATCATACTGATATTAAAGTATCAAATTTTCACCATTTTTAGCATCCATGAATAATTCTTGCTTGAATATTTTTAATAATAATTATGGTTACTGCCATATGATATTATTCTCCAGCATTCCTTTTGTTTTACTCTGTAATGATGAGCTTTTTTTCTTCCCCAATAACTTTGGGGTTTTTTTGTTCTTTTGTTTTGTTGCCCAGGTTGGCCTCTGAGTGCTGTGCGCAAGTGATCCTCCTGCCTCTGACTCCCAAATTTTGAGCAGCTGGAACTACCTGCACATACCACTGTGTGGGCTGTTCTCAGCCTTTTGGTGGCTATCTTCCTGTCACCTCTAAATTCAGCAGCTCCAAAGAGCTTAATTAGTCCTAGAACTCTTGTCTTCTCTCTATATATTCTCTTTCTCAGTTTTGGGGATTGTTTTAGCTAGCTTTTTTGTTGCTGTAACCAAAAAAGACCTGAAAAGAACAATTAAAGGAGGAAAAATTTACTTTGGGGCTCACGGACTAAGAGGTCTCAATCCAGAGATGACTGGTTCCATTCCTTGGGACTGGAGGTAAGGTAGAAAATCATGGGGAAGAGCGTGATGGAGGAAAGTGGCTCAGGACATTGCAACGAGAAATGGAGAGAGTCCGGTGGTGCACGCCTGTAATTCCATTGGCTTGGGAGGCTGAGACAGGAGGACTGTGAATTCAAAGCTATCTTTAGCAAAAACAAGGCTCTAAGCAACTCAGTGAGACCTGTCTCTAAATAGAATACAAAATAAGGCTTGGAATGTAGCTCAGTGGTTGAGTACACCTGAATTCAGTCTCTGGTACCACCCCCACCAAAAAAAGAAAAAAGAAAAAGAAAAGAAAAAAGGAGAGAGAGAGAGAGGGAGAGAGAGAGAAAGACAGACACACGGGGGGGGGGGGGGGGAGGGGGAGAGAGAGACACGGAGGGAGAGAGAGAGAAAGTCTGCTCAACAAGGACAAATTATAAATCCCAAAGGTTCACCACCAGGGACCCACCTCCTCCAGCCACACCCTACCTGCCTATAGACTATCAAATTAATCCCTATCAGGGGATTAATGTACTGATTAGGTTAAACTTTTCATAACCCAATCTTTTAGTCTTTAAACTTTCTTGCATTGTTTCACACTAATATGTAAACCACAACAGGGATAGAAACCAGGATTTCACACATGCCAGGCAAGTTCTTTACCACTGAGTTACATACTCTGTCATTATTATATTTTATATTTCATGTTATGTTATTTTATTTGATAGAGTTTGGCTAAATTGCCCATGTATTTGGGCAATGCTCCAACTCTGAACTACATCCCAGCTCTAAGTCTATGTATCTAAATATAGTTTAAAATCTGGTAATTCCAAAATTTTATTTCTAACCCCTATCTCTCCCTTGAAACACAGCTGCCTTTATAGTGTATCTCTTTGGATTCTGAAAAGATCCTCCCTCTTTCATTTCTTTTCTTTTCCATGTCTCCCCATTCACAATACAGACTAGGCACAGGATCAACTTTTTTTTTTTTTTTTTTTTAGTACTGGGAATTGAACTCAGGAGCACTCAACCACTGAGCCACCCACATCCCCAGTCCTATTTTGTATTTTATGTAGAGACAGGGTCTCACTGAGTTGCCCGCCTTGCTTTTGCTGAGGCTGACTTTGAACTCATGATCCTCCTGCCTCAGCCTCCTTAGCCCCTGGGATTATAGGTGTGTGAAGTCTCAATTCTGTAAGTCATTTTTGATTATTCTCTTGTCATTATTGGCAAACACCACCCTGTCCCATATCTTATCCATTTGCAAGTTCTCTGGCTTCATCTCCAAAATATATCTGTGTCCACACATGCCCCTCATTCATGTTCCTGTTTTGGTTGAAATCACCATCATTTTCTGTTTACAGCACATTGTGACAGATATTCCTTGTCTCTAGTATCTTGCACCCTCCAAGAAAATAAGCACCAGAGCAGTTAAACTTACCTTAGAAGAAAAAAAATGTTTCACTCCTTTGCTTAAAATGAACTTAAAACAACTCCAATACCACAAAGTCTTATATGATCTATACCCTACCCGTTTTTCCAAGTTGTCTTGTATTACTATGCCCTTTGCCCTCTGTTCTAGCAACTCTGGTTCTCCAATCCCCCCCTTTTTTTAGTGTGTCAGAGTGAAAGTATCATAAAGGCATGTGTTTTTGTGTTTTTTCCTTTGGTCTAGAATATTAATTAATGAATCATAAAGCACCTAATATACTCTCTGGCATATAGTAAGCATCCAATTAACACATTTTCAATGAAAAATTGAATTTGTTCATACCATACTACTTTTTTTTCTTTCTTTCTTTCTTTCTTTTTTTTTTTTAAATCTCATGGACTTTATATTTGCTGTTCTCTCAGACTGGCATGTTCTCCAAGATCCTAACATAGCTGGCTATCCCCCACTCCCTATTATTTAACTCTCAGCTCACATTAGTAACTTAGAAAGGAGTTGTTTCGCACCCTATTTAAATTGTCAGCATTCCCACCTTTTTGCATTTCCTGCTTTATCTTTTTCCCAGCACTTATCAACTGGAATAATTATTATGTTCATTATAACATATTAATTATAATAGAGCAATTATATTTATCATGTTATATTAATAATTATATTATTATTATGTACTGGGGATTTAACCTAGGGGAGCTTTTGCACTGAACTACATCCCTAATCATTTTTATTTTTTATTTTGAGACAGGATCTTGATAAGTGGCTTAGAGCCAGTTGATGATGCTGGCTTTAAATTTGTAATGCACCTGCCTCAGTCTCCTGAGTTGACAGGATTACAGTGTGCCACTGTGTCTGGCTATCACTTGGAATTATTTATGAATTTTCTTAGGTGGGTCCACTGGGATGAAAACTCCATGAGAGCAGGGGGTGGATTTTTTTGTTGTTGTTCCCCTGTCTATCCTCATTGCTTAGAGCAGTGACTGGTACACAGTATGTATGTAATAAATATTTTGTGTATACCACAATGAATGACTTATACTGTGTAATTTATTTATTTTATTTATTTATTTTTTTGCGGTGCTGGGGTTTGAACCCAGAGCCTTGTGCTTGCAAGGCAAGCACTTTACCAACTGAGCTATATCCCCAGCCCTATACTGTGTAAATTTTAAGAAATTATTTTAAAGTCACATAAAAAGCAGATTCCCAAGATTCATCCCAGACCATCTGAATAAAAATAAGTTGTGGGATGGTATCCACTTGTAATATTTGTGTACTTCTAAGTTTTAGAACATTTCTTTAAGTTCATGAGGATAACTGGGACTCTCCAGTACAAATAGGCCTACATGGTATCATGAGTTTTCTTTTGATTTCTTGTGTCATTTCTGGTCAGCAGACCTCAGAGAATTCAAATTCATTAGGTAGAATGTAATATGGTTAAATATCAAAAGGAATTCTCCAGAGGCTAAGGGTTATAGGGCATGGGAACTTTTGTCCAATCTTCGGCATAATTTAACGATTCTCTTAGTCAATATATTCATTCTTAAGGCAAATGACTTCCATGTTCATATACTCAGGAAAAATAGTGAATATCACTTCTCACTAAAAATGTTCAAGTCTACTTCATCAAACCCCTTATATATTTTTCAATTAAATTCAACAAGGTTTATTACTGATAACCTTTATTCTTTTTTTAGTACCAGGGATTAAACCAAGGGACACTTAACAACAGCCATGTCCCCAGCCCTTTTTGTTTTTTATTTTGAGACAGGGCCTCACCAAGTGCTTAAGGTCTCACTAAATTGCTGAGGCTGGCCTTTAATTTGTGATTCTCTTGCCTCAGCCTCCTGGGATTAGAGGTGCCTCACTATGCCCAGCAGTTCTGGAATTTAAAAAAATAGAATGCTCTCTTTTCTCCAGTATTTTCAATTATTTAAACAAACAAATCAGTAAAGAGACTATCAAGTGAATTTTAGCTTTTCCTCTTGTGGGTATTTTCTGTTCTCAAGGTTTTTGTTTTTGTATTTTCTCCCTCTTTTTCCTGGTCAGACAATAGTTTAGACAATAGTTTAGCCATTCTGTAGGTTGTATCATCAGCATTCTGTTCAAGTTACGGACAGTGTGCTAAGGAAAGCACTTTACTCAGTATTTTAAAAAGAGATCTCATTTAATCTTCAATACATGGTTGGGAAAACTATTCCCTGAGGGTACAAAGGTCCAAGGTCTTTGAAATCTAGTTGCCTTTCCTATTGCCAGTGGGCAGTTAGAATTGGGTGTTGTATTCCAAAGCCTGAGCTCGTTTGTATGTACTCTGCTGCCCTTCGAGAAGGCGATTTTAATGGGGAGGGGGGGGGCGGTAGGAGGTGGAAGCCTGAGGTTGAGAATCGAATGACTAAAGTCACTCGTTTAACCAGAGTTGATTCATGCTTCTTAGTGTTTATGGAACTCAATTTCCTTTTCAGAATGGTAAAGGGAAAGGAGAGCCACAGCGAAGGCGCTTTCTGGTTTGATAGGGACTGAGCGCAGATGGGGTCCCGTGGAGAGAAAGGCGGATGGGCTGCGCCTGGGCCGGCAGGGCGCACCCCGAGGGACTGAACACTGAGGCGTGTCCTGGGCGCGCTGAGCCTGGAAGCGTTTTATTAGTGTTTGGTTTTCG
>JAJEJO010005496.1:138673-172321 GCA_020662805.1 Glaucomys volans | reverse complement strand
CAAACATCTTCTAGGCTCAAATTCCATTCGCGAGATTTTTCCCTCTACAATCGAAGCCCTCAGTCATAATTTTCTCCTGCAAGAAATGTAGCCAGTTCGGCATAAGAATGTTATACAGATTGAGGAGCCGATCATATCATGCACGCCTTTAATCCCAGTAACTCGGGAGGATGAGGCAGGCGGGTTACGAGTTCGAATCCTGAGTAAAACAACTTAGCTAGGCCCGCAGCAATTTGGTGAAACCCTCAGCAACTTAGCAAGATCCTATCTTTTTCTTTTTTTGGGGGGGGTACTGGGGATTGAACTCAGGGGCACTCCACCACTGAGCCACATCCCCAGCCCTTTTTTATGTTTTATTTAGAAACAGGGTCTCGCTGAGTTGCTTAGGGCCTCCCTAAATTGCTGAGGCTAGCTTTGAACTCATGATCCTCCTGCCTCAGCCTCCTGAGCCGCTGTCATTATAAACGTTCGCCACTGCTCCCAGCGGAAGCATCCTAGATTTAAGATAGGGGAGTCTACTAAGGCCAGTAACCTTTCCACATATATTGGTTTATTCATTCAGTACATACATGTGTGTACATATATGTACGTACACAAACACACATGCATATATGTATATCCTCTTCTTCCATGCAGCTCAGGAGTGAGGCGGTGCTGAGTCACAGATTTGCTGTGGGCTGGTTGTTCTCCAATAATAATAACATTGTAATATTACATTATATATAATAATCCTTACTTTTAGAAGGATTATTGTGACCAGCAGGGAGCGCCATTGATCTAAAACACTTTCTCTGAGATGGCAAGTGTCCTAAACTGGACAGCTCTGGGCAAGACTGACTCTCTGGAAGCCTCAGGCCTCTTATATTGTAATAAAACCTAGTGATGCCAGGTTCTCAAGATACTGGAGAGACAGTGAGATCACACCTAAAAAATACCCATTAAGGTGGTTCAGTTCATGACTTTCACACTTGCTGTTGCCTTTGACAATTCATCCCCTCTGAATTCCCCATGTATCTATGGCTTGTATTTTTCACTGTCTGTTCTTCCTAGGAAAATTCTAAAACCACTACACAATCCCAAGACCACTCTACCCTAGCCAGGCATAGTGGTGCATGCCTGTAATCCCAGTGACTTGGGAGGCTGAGACAGAAGGTTCACAAGTTCAAAACCAGCCTCAGCAAGAGCAAGGCTCTAAGCACCTCAGTGAGACCTTGTCTCTAAATACAAAATAGGGCTGGATCTGTGGCTCAATGGCCAAGTGCCCCCCGAGTTCAATCCCCAGGACCCCCAAAATGGGGGTGTGCCTGGGGATGTGGCTCAGTGGTAAAGTGCCCCTGCGTTCAATTTCCAGTACCAAAAAGAAGTAAATAAATAAACACACACTCCATCCTCCATCACTGTTATGTCACATCACTTATAACTGATATGCTTTGTAAAATCTCTACATATTAGCAATACCCAATTTTTATTTATTTATTTATTTTGGCAGTACTGTGTATGTATATAGCCATCCTCCATGGTTCTCGGGAGTGAGGGATGTTCAATCATGGACTTACTGTGTGCTGGTTCTGCTCTAATAACAACAACAACAATAAATCACATAATATATAATGATCATTATTTTTGGAAATGTAGGGTTTTGCTAAGTTGCCCAGGCGGGGAAGTCCTCCTCTCTGAGCCTCTGGGGGTGTGTATGTGCTAGCACACTCAGCTCTCATGTTTTCCTTCTAGTACCATAAAACTTTTGCACTCTGTTTTTTTTTTACTTTATTAATTTTTGTACTTTTGTTCATCCTCTATCAATTTTAAGTGGTACATAACAAATTGTTACTCAATACCTTTACCATGATCCCAAATAACATAAGTCTCCCAAACAATTTAACTCAGAACTCAGACTTCATCATCCAGTGTTGATTAACTTTTAAATATTTTTCTTTTTTCAGTACAGGGGATTGGACCCGGGGTCTAGTGCATGCTAAGCACACATCACTGAGCAAAACCCCTAGCCCCCTAAATGGTTGTCTTTTAATACTTTTCACTAGTTTCATAGTGAGTGAGTCCCTGAAGCACCTTGCACTATCATACAAAAATAAATCCTTTTTATTATTTTTTGATGTTTGGACAAGCCCAATTTCAATTTATTTCCCATATGAAATAGTAAGTTAAGGGGCTGGGGTACTCAATGGTGGAGCACTCGCTTAGCACACATTCAGCCACTAAAACAAAACAAAAATAAATAAAATACAATAAAAGAGAAAGATAATAATAAGTAGAATTGTTAGGGTTGGACCTAATCCAATATGAAGTATCCATAAATTCTGACACAGACATATAAGCTACATTCCTAAATCTCAACCTCCCAAGTATTTGGGTTTACAGAGTTGTGCCACTGCACTCTGCTTGAGAGGTATATTTTAAGTAAGTTGGCCAGAGCCTAGTTAATTGAGAAATTATTATTTGAATTAATGCCTGAATGGAAGGGGCAGGAGTTATTATTCTACACCAGAGAAATCTTTGCAGACAGTGGAAACAGAGTCAACTCCACAGATAGGAATGTGCCAAGACTGTTTGCAGTGCAGAGAGGAGGTTAGTGTGGCTGGAAAGACTGAGAGGAGAAGGCAAAGAGGTGACCACTGGTGGTTGTTCTGGAGCACAGACTTGGGCTCATGGGAGGGTGGAGTGTTCTTAGTGGATAAAGGAGGGTAATGAGCCTTATCACCAAGAGGTAAAGCAAAGGGTGGGAAGGGCAAGTGAAAGCTCAGTGGTACCCTTAGGCTATTGGCACCGCTTAATTGGGAGGGCTGGGGGCACCCTGGGCGCTCCCTTGAGGCACTGAGAACGCGGCTTCAGCACAACGGACAGCGCCGCGCTCTTGGCCTGGAGACCGGAAAGCTGTTATCCTGGGGGCGGAGCGTATGAAACCGTCCTACTGGAACCAGGGCGCTCCCTGAACAAGGCACACCTTATGGAGCGGGTTCTGCAAGTGTCCTGTTCGGAGTGGCGCAGAGCACTCCACGGTGCCTGGCCTCCAAAAGCCTGGTTAGACGCGGAGCTCTACCTGTCCGGAGCACATCCCGTTGGGCGGGACGCGAGGAAGTGTCCTATTAGAAAAGGGATTAAGTACAGAGCCCACCATATTGGGGACGGAGTTTTCAATTTACATTAAAATAATTTGATGGGTGTTCTGCGAAAAAGCTGGCTGAATTCACTGGGTTGACAATCCTGAGGGCGTCGTCTGCGAAATTCTATTCGGAGCGGAGCTTGTTGATTAGGTGAGGAAGGGGCAGAGTGGGGCGACGTCTGGACACGCCCGGGGGTTTAGAAGGCTAGTATTGGCGGAAGCTGACCTGAAGGGGGTTTTGCGCACTTGCCAAGAAGCCTGTGCATCACCACCAGGTGCATTGAGAAAATAGTTGGGACTCAAACCAACTTAGCCTGTTTGCGGATGCAGTTTGACAGTCGAAGGAAAACTCCCGATCTGGGGACTAGGTAATTGGCTTTAGGGAGAGTTGGTGTTGAGATCTGGAACCAAGATAGGCAAGAGCTGTATTTCTGTGCACAGCGGGAGAATGGGGAATTTCTGGTGAGAATTGGTTGTTTTGAACAACCTAACATTTTTTTGGTACTGAGGATTGAACCCAGGGGCACTCTACCACTGAGCCACATCCCCAGCCCTATTTTGTATTTTATTCAGAGACAAGGTCTCACTGAGTTGCTTAGGGCCTCGCTAAGTTGCTGAGGCTGGCTTTGAACTCACGATCCTCCTGCCTCAGCCTCCCAAGTGCTGGGATTACAAGCGTGCGCCAGCGCGCCCAGCAAACACACCTAACTTTGAAAAAGGGGTCCTTGGTACCCTGGACTTGGGGGGGTCATCGAGGAAATCTGGAGGATACACATTTATTCTCGTTTGTCTAGACTGAGGTGTACTATAAAGTCTAGTCTATAAAAAAAACTGAGTCTAGGGCTGGAGACAGCTCAGTTAGAGTGCTTGCCTTGAAAGCACAAGGCCCTGGGTTCAGTACACTAGTACCACACACACAAATTTAAAAAAAAAAAAAAAAAAGAAAAATGAAAAAAATAAGTCTACAATGTCCAGGTGTCACACAGGCTCAACTCTTGGAAGACAATGGGAAGACCTGGGGCTCGGACATGTGATCATGGTGATCACTATTGACAATCCTGCTTGTCTCACATGGCAGAGGGAAGAGCCTAACACCTGAGTCACTCTCCAAGATGTCCCTCTGGGTACCGCTAAACATGCAGTTTTTTAAATCACTGGGTACCCTTTGGGTTTATCCTCAGCACTGCCCCGCCCCATAAAAAAGCAAAATAAAACCCACTCCGAACCTCAACTAGAACCCAAGCTTCTGCTGGCCTCTTGACCTCCGTTCTCACCTCATTTACACTGTAACTGGATGGCTGGAGGGTTGTCTTTTCTCAGAACTGGGGATTGAACTCCACCACTGACCTACATCACCACCCCTTTTTGAGTCTTGAAATGTTGCCTAGGATGGCCTCAAACTTCTCTTTGCATCTCCTGAGCAGCTGAGATTACATGTGTGCCACAAAGCCCTGCCCAAAGGATTGTTCTGAAGCAAAATTAGACTGGGTTTTTTCCAGGTTCAGAATCCTTATGTGCTTCAGGGATAAGGATTGGAATCCTCTGCCTAGCAGTCAGGATCCCTGCATCTGACAACACCAACACCCCCTCAACATTGACCTCCAACCACTTTTCACCTCCCCTTCTTCTTGTATTCAAAATCTTTCAAGTACTAAACTGCAACTCCTTGAAGTTCATCCTCACCCCAACTCAATTTTTGTGCATGCTGCTCCCTCTTGCCGCATACCCTTCTACCACCCCCTCCCTAGATTGCTGGAGACAGTAAATTTTCCCAGATACTTCCTTCCCAGAGGGGACAGGGCCCTCTCTTGGTGCCCCCAAGCTCCACTGGGCAGGGACTAGGTTCTTTTATTCCCACCCAGCACAGGACCTAATGTATAAATGCCACCCAACAGACACAGGGTGAGTGAATGAAGCAACAAACACATGAAGTCTCTCTTTATTCTGGGATGGATTAGAGTGAGTATCTGAGCCTCCAATAAAGTTGCTGCCCAAAATTTTATCCAGAAGTCTCAGGTATGTAAAGTGCATGGCCAGTGTGGAGGTAACACCAAGACTGAATGTGCAGACGAACACCCCAGCTGCAAAGAGCCAGGCTGCAGTGACCGATTACACACAAAGCTTCAGTGAGATGAGCCTTTAAGAACTGCACAAGAATGGTCAACAGTCAAGGAGTATACTTTTCTGCCATGGTAGAGGGTGATCAGGCAGCTGGGTGGCAACTCTCGAAGCAGAAAAAACAGAGCCCTGGTGGCACTGATTAACCAGGGAAGTAGAAATGTTGGGTCCTTCATTGTGGCTGACATTCCTTCATTCCTAGCCATCAATTCCTAAATGTCATCTGTAAACCACTCCTGTCTTCAAGTGATCCTTTTCCTTTCCTTCACTCAGCAGCATGCAGAGCTGATCGGGATGGTGTGCCTCATGCCCCATCCCTGACACCAGTTCACACCAAATACCCCCATCCTGATCAAATCCAGGAAGAGTAGTAAACCTACTCAATCTCTTGGTAACCTCTGCTGGTGATCCAAAATGCTGGACACCATCCAACTGAATCATGTTGCACAAGGAGTCTCTCCATCCTAAGCTAGTTCTTGCCTATCTCTTGCTTGGCTCAGCAAAACTCCCCCAGACTGGCTTCCTGGAAATGGCAGGGTCACCAGCTGGATGGCTCTTCAGCTCCAGATAGGATACCAAGGGCATTGTGCTCTCCAACTGTCTTTTGGACAGACTAGCACAATTCCTTGGGTGTGATTCCTTCCCTCTTGATGGGTCAGTATTCAGAAACCTGAACAGGGTGGTTGTGGCCGATTTAAAACAAATTGGAAAAACCCTTGTGTTGAGGCTATAGGTGCTTGACTGGTTTGGCGGTGCCTGGCAGGTAGAGCTAGGGTTAAGTCCCTCCTGTCGATTTCTGGGCAATGCAGGCTTCCTCCACTCCATGTCCTCTCTCCTCAAAGTGCCAAATGAGTTTCTTCTTGCCCCAGCCCCTGGATGTGCCTGGGAGAGGCAGATTATGGACACATCCCATCAGCCTTGTGGTTAGGGCCCATCTCTCTATTACTGTGTACCTTGGTGGGATCCTGGGACACTTCAGGGTAACTTGAAAGCTCCAATTGTGGATCACCTCTTGGCTTCACTTTGTGTAGTCACCTCCACCTTCCTGCCTCTTCCTGGGCTGGATTCACACTATATACAGGGCATTCTCTACACTAACATAAAGCAGAATTGCTCCAATATTTTCTCCTTTGATACAGGATTCCTTTCTTTCACCAATCCAAGAAAGTCAACCTTCACTCCTTCAAAGTATACTCGATTTGCTGTGTCAGCTGAGGGATTTCCAGTGTAGAGTATTTTTTGCTTCTCCCATTGGCAAGTTACTCACACACATGGGAGGCCAAGGGGCACCTGGAGCTCAAATTGGCAACAGTACCGGTCTCAGAAGCTGGAGAGGCGGCTTGCAGACAATGAGGAAGCTGGAAGGCTGAGGAACACTGTTGAGAGGTGTACAGGCTCTTCCCAAACAGGCTGAATTGGAGCCTGGGTAAAATTCAACTGGACTGCTGCTTCATCACCCCCATTCCCACCCCTCCCATGGGCAGGGCAACCTTAGGGCGGGTTTTCTCCATTCCACTGCTCACATTTTGAAATACAGTTCTCTGCAGTGGGGCACTGTTCCACACAGTGCAGGATGTTCACAGGCATCCTTGGCATCTACCCACAAGATGCCAGGAGCTCTCTCCAGCTATGACAAAAGTCCCTCAAACGTTGCACAATCTCCCTTGGGTGTGAGAATCACTGCTCCAGGGAAGTTTGCTGGATAAATCTGGACAACTGAAAAGAGCAAACTCTCCATGTGAGTCTCCCTGTGGCAGAGCACCTTGGGGCAAGGCCACAGCAGATACCAGATTTTCCCAGGGCACAGCTCGCCTGTGGGTGGGTTACATCAGCCAGGTCACAGCTGCCCTTTTCCAATTGGGGGTATGTGTGCCACCAGAACTGTGAACTCTACAGGGACATTTTACTCCATGATGATGTAAAATTGCACTTTCAACCACCAGAATTTATGGAGCAGCAAAGAATGTGCTTCCATGTTTTGATCCAACCTTGAGGGCCACTGCACAGTTCTAGGAGTTAGAGCTCTGGAACCCACTGGCACACTGGGTAGGTCTCAGGTAAGCAGGTTGGTGGCCCTTGCCAAGCACTGACTTATGTCTGGAGGCCTGGAGTTGGACCCTCTATGCTGACCAGGCACTATCCTGACATCCCCAGCCTGCGTCCCAAGATGCGGGAACAGAGTGGAGGAACCTGCCCATTGCCCTGCTGGAGGGTCAGACACCCAGGCCTGAGACAGGCGCAGTTTTCTTTTTCTTTATTGTCTACAGTCAGCTGTATTCAGATGTAGTGCCTGAATGAGCCAGACATACAAAAACCCCACTCTTTCCCATTGTTTTTTAAAATAAAATCTTCACTTATAAAACTGAAACACTAAAGCATTAAAATACAGAAAGCTCATTTAACTCACTTCACAAAAGCATTAACAGATGACGTATCCCTTCTGTAACTATTTAAAGACAAACTGAGTCAACACTAACACCAAGTGTAAATAGACAGAGGGATACTGAACGGCAAGAACGCAAAACTCTACCCAGACAAGGTTGTAATGGCAACTAACAAACCATTGAAGACACGGAGTCCCAAACACGGCTAAATATGGGTCACAGCACAGGTCCCATGAGGAACCGCTGCACCTCACAACACAGCAACGTGGACGGGTGGGGGCGCCCAGAGGGCCGGCTGACATGGTAACTGTGATACGTAAAACTGAATCTTCCAACGGCGTAAATGCTGAAGGTACAAATAGGCAGCCCCAGGGCCTTTATCTGTACTGGTAGTTCATGCTGTGGTCTGCATTTCTGCCATAGCCACCCTGTGAGGACTGGTAGGAGCCAGGAGGGCCGCTGTAGTTCTGGCCAGACCCTGGGGAGTTGTAGTTCGACTGTGATGAGTAGCCTCCTACAAGAGAGAGGGTAGGTTAGAGGTGGGGGACAAGGACCTGCCTGGCCACCTCAGGGCTCAGGACCTCACCTGAGTTGGTGAACCCTACAGGATCCTGCTTTGCTCTAAGTACCTTTCACTTCTAATGGGGACCCAGCACACTAAGAGGTGGGACCACTGTGATCCTGGCTTCTAGCAAGGGTGATGGCAAATGGTGATACTCTTGGTTACAGAACTGGGGGTTGCCTGAGCTCACCATTCTGAACCAAAGGTGGCATCCAAGATTATGACTCAGTATGGCCCTCAGTGTTGCAAACATCTCTTCAAGCAGGTGCCAATACTGAGGAGTCAGGCAACTCCTGGTCTCCAGCTTCAGAAAAGCCCAAGCAGCTGATGTGGCCAGAGCCCCAACTTTTATAGGGCCCCAAACGCCCCACAAGGAAGCAGTGGTGCAGCTGCCAGCATTGCCCTGCCCATGCAGTGCTGTTCCTGCTAGGCCCAGGGCCACCCTGCTGTGCCACCTGCTGCCCCAGGCCCACCTTGTTTGCCTTGATATGAGCCGCCGCCCCCAGAGCCTCCACCGTAGCCCCCGTGTGACCCTGGGTTGTAGGACGACCCGCCTGAGCCATAGCTGTTCCCGCCGCTTCGGCCTCCGCTACCACTGTAGTCTAGGGGAGAGAAGACAGCGTGTTAGGGGATTAGGGGGCCTGAGGACTACGTGGCTGACCTGGGCCAGGGCCCAGGTGAGGCTCCCCTAGACACAGCCTCACCCCTGGCTTTGGCAGATGTTTGTCTGCTTAAATTTGGCACATCAAGCCAATAAAGTAAAAAGGTCAACCAAGGCCCTTCAAGGACACCCGACCTGTGGTCAAACTGGTCACCAGGCTCTGAAGCCATGCTCTCTCCAACATTCCCAAGTTTTCCAGATGGAATTCAGGGACATAGTGCTCCCTGCAGCCTGCATGTACACAGCACAGCTTCTTTCAAATCTCCAGCCCTGCTGGTGACTATTCCGTATCAAGGATGACTGCATACCTACTCTGTCAACTGAACCAACAATACAGTCACTGCCTGCTGGGTCTGTGCATGAGGTAGAGGCAACAAATTTGGCTTTGGAGGCTGGATATTAATAACGCCTAACGAATTATCCCAGGGGAGACCGCCTCTCAGCCTGTACCCTGGTGCCTAGCCAACCCTCAGGAGGGAGGCCTCAGCTACACCTACCCATGGGGAAAAGCAGAGGAAAGAGCGGAGACCTGGGCCAGGAGATCCTTCCTAACACCTGTCTGCAGCCAACACCATCTGCTTTCTTCCTAGTCCCTCAGCCAGAGGGCTGGGCACTTTCGGGCTTCTGCTACTCCACAGGACTCACTGCCAGGCCAACCCAGAGACGCTGGAAGCCAACTCACTGAATTTGCTCTCGTAGTTGTAGTCTGACCCGCCCCCGCCTCCGGGAGAGTTGTAGGAGTTCGAGTAGGAGGAGTAGTTGCCTTGTCCATGGTTATAGCCTTTCTGTTTGCCCTGAGGGGGACCGTAGTTGCTGTACTGGCTCTGGTTGTACGACTGCTGCTGGCCTTGGTGGGACTGGTAGCCCGAGCTGTAGGAGGGCTTCTGCTGGCCCCCATGTGGTGGTTTCTTCCCAGCATGTTTTGGGGGTACTGGTGAGTTGTAGTTGTCCCCTTGGTAATAGGAGCCGTAGCCGGAGGAGCCACCACCGCCCCCGCCGCCGCCACCACCAGCATTCCCAGAATGCCCTCCGTTGCTGTAGAATTGACCTAAACAGGGAGGCAGCGGGTCAGGTGGAGGAAAAGGAAAGGCAAGGGGGCAGGGAGGGAAAAGGGAGATGGCAGCCGTGGGCCCTGAAGGCTGACCCATAAGCTGGCTGCCCAGAGTCATTGAGGAGGAAGGAGAGCCCTGGCTCTGCTGGTAAGGCGCCTGGCTCGGGCGGCCCAGCCTTCAGCTCCACTCACCCATCAGCTGACGACAACAAAGGATCTTTGCCAAGCAGCGGCACGACAGCAGCTTTTGCAGCAGATGTCAACATTACAATGAGATGGGCTCCCAGCGCAGATGACATTCAGGACTAGCTGACGGGTACCCAGATGTCCCCCAACAGTGACAGGAAAAGCAAAGCCCCAGAGAAGCAGCAAGCCACCCCTACTTCCTCCCCTCTGTGCTGGGAACAGGCTCAGCAGGCAGAGGCCTGGGGACCCCAGGAGTGCCTGGTAATGAGGCCCCTAAAACCACCCTCACTCTTGGAAGTTGTCTTGGAAGACAACTGGTATAGAGCCAGTTCTTGGAAAAAAAAAAAAAAAATGGAACTCAAATGACGTGGGCTTCTCCCTGGTTACTACTTGTACAAAAACGACTAGGAAGCAATGCAAGTTTCCAGCCTCTTGGGAAGACCAGCTCAGGGTGAGGCTGGGATCAGGAGCCTTAACCTATAGCCTCATTGGCCTCCCCAAGGCTCCTTCCTTGTTCCCAATACAGCTGCGGGGGCACAGGCAGGACAGAGCAGCAGGACTGACAAACCTGCACTGAGGCTGCCACATGCTCAGTCCTAACTAAGGTAGGACGTTACAGTGAGGACCTGCCTTCTGGTCACTAGGTTTTCAACACACTACTGTAGCTATAACTAAGGTGGAACAGGGCTGGGCTAAGGAATACTTCAACCCCAGTTTTATAAGGGAGCCCTATATCAGGGGGTTCAGGCTTGGCTGGGGGAAGTCCTGGAGTGGACTAGATGTGAGGCCTGGGAGGCCAGGCTGTGTGGGCAGCTCTCCAGCCCAGTTAGGGGTTCACCAGCACGTCAACAGGGGCTGCAGTGTTCCTGGGCTCCTGGAGAAGGTGGAACTGAGCATGCAGACACCTCTGCCCACAGACATCAAAGGCGTCTGCCGTTAGGTTCCAGGGTGGATGGGAGTGGGAGGGGATGCCCCCACACAGCCTGTCCTTTCTTCCTATATATCAATCATGAGGGTCCAATGCCTTCTGGATGGGAACACTGGGAGTTCTCACATGCCTTCCATCCTCAGCAGATGTGTAGCCCATGTTGATGTGCCATGGGCTACTGGCACAAGCACTTGGAGAGACAACTGGTCTGCAAGCTTGAGTTTGTTTCTTCAGGGAGCCTCCTTTCCCCTCCCACCATCACAAAGCCACAACACCGAGGAGGAGGAGGATGTGTCCCACAAAGCAAGAAAGCAAACACGCGGAGGCTCAGTGAGGAGACTGGGAGGATGAGAGCTTCAGAATGCCCCCTCAGAGCATTGCCCCCACCACCCCAAATCCCAGCTTCCCCAGTGTCCTGCACTGAGCACCCCATCTTGCCCCGCCTGAAGCCGGGAATGAATGAAGACGCAAGTACCGAGGGCTCATTACTTTAACATGTATTGATTAAAAAAAAATAAAGGGAAGGGGAAGTTTTCAACGTCATTCAGGATAACTATTTCCTGGTATAAAAAGACATTATTCCCAAACAATAACTTTCTAAAAAAAAATAATAATACATCATGCAATCAAAGTTTTTAAAAAGTTTCACTGAATGTTTCAAACCTTGGGGAACAAATCACATATTAACCGTTTTGACCAGTTTTTGCCTGAATAAACGCAAAATCTTGCAAGTCAGCACAGAGGCAGGCTTTCCTGCAGTAAGAACTGCTGAGCAGAGCCCAAACCCCAGTATTCCAGGATGGATCCCACCAGAAAAATGGGGTCTCAGTGAAGAGCCAAAAAAGACCATATGCCTTTGCACACAAAGGAAAATATCCAGGCCTCTGGAGCCTGCAGCTGTGTGTTCAACAGAAATCCGGGAATGTACTAGGCTCTTTCTTTTCCTTATTTTTGCAGCACTGGGGATTGAACCCAGGGCTTTGCATTATGAGCATGCACTCTACCACTGAGCCTCAGCCTGTGTATTTTTATTTTAATGGTACTAGGGAATGAACCCAGGGGTAATTTACCACTGAGCCACATCCCCAACCTTTTTATTATTATATTTTTTTCTATGACAGTGTCTTGGTAAGTTGCCCAGACTGGCCTCAATCTTGTGATCCTCGAGGCTCAGCCTCTGGAGTAGCTGAGAGTATAAATGTGTGCCACCATGCCCAGCTCTACCAGACTGTTTTTCAAGCCCTGTCCAAAAAAAGAGGAAAAAAAACCAGAATCCCATGCATTTGCAACTGTGACCGAGACTTGCAAAATTCCATGTTTTCTACCCTTTAAAGCCTGTCTGTTCTTGCACAGGTAATGGAAGCACAGTTTTGATACCTTTGAGAGTTCACTCTCTAGCTAAACCAGCCACAAAATACCGCACCCCAAACAAGAACCCACCAGAGCATTTACAAAGGCGGGAGGAGGTAACTTAGCACAGTGTACAATTCCCCATGTTCCCAACATTTTACATGCTTGTTTAAAAAAAAAAGAAAACTCAGATGCTCTGGATTCAGATGTGGTGAAATCATTTTCATCACTGTCAAAGGCATCAACCAGATGTGGGAATTTGTTAAAAGGTTAAAAATTCATACAAAACCTGCTGTAAATTAAGACAAAGGTAGATTAAAATGCGTCATTATCTGTCTCTTTAAATAAAGTAATGCTTTCCATAAAAAGCAAAGGTGGGCTTTTGCCTTGATGCTGAACAACGCTGGCTCTAGAATTCTGTGCAAGTCTGCACAAAAATACATTCTCTGAGAAAATTGTTTTCCACTTATTGTGAACTTCAATATGACCAAGTTCAAAGGCAAATCACGATAAAAACTGCCATTGTCTTAAATTCTGCAGGCTAAGAGTTTCAGACAAGCTGCGGTGGAAAGCCACGGTTGAGAAACCCAGTGAAGCACAGGGACACAGCACGGACACTTTGGGTTTTGGAGTTGGAGAAAATTGGAGTAAAAAGTTGATTTTGTGTGCAATACTTTTAGACGCTCTAGGAAGACCCAAAATCATGATAGCCGTAGCAGTCTGTGAAAAAGTCACCTACAAAAGGGGGAGACAGAGCAGAGAGAAGAAATTAGAATTCTTTTGAAAAATGGCACAGAGCGCCACATATGAAATTCATGTTTTAGATTTCTCTGCTCCTGTGACCCCCAATGAAGGCTCCTTCTCAAGACAAGAGCGGTGCACTGGCAGGAAAGGTGCATTTGCAAGATGGGTGCTTCGCATGGCTTAAAGCAGAGAAATTTAAAATTCTGACTTCTAAGGAGACTGGAAGTCACTCAAGTTCGTATGTTAGCACTTAAGAGTCAAGGACACACTTGTGGGGTGGGGGAGACCTGAGGGCTGTCTGATCTAATACCCGCAAAAAGGTGCGGGTCGCTCTTCAGCCTCAGGAAGGCTGCGGCTGGGCCGCCCTGCACTAACTCAGGCCCATGACTAAGCTGCAGCTTCCTCCCACGCAGACACAGACAGAAGCACACTTACTGTAGCCTGCTGTCGCCGAGTTGCCTCCGTACCCATAACTCCCGTACCCAGCACCTGGAAGAGAGCAAACAGGGTTATGAGGTAGACAGGTGTCTGTCCTGCCTCTGCCAACCTCCAGCATTTCAGCTCCACCCAAAGGCCTGCACCCCAGAAAAAACACGGACACACCCAGAACACACAAACTGGGTAGATGGAGACAGCACAGGACAGGGCCCTCACCTGCATTCATGTAGCCTCCATGATTGGCACCACCAAATCCTCTCCCTCTCCCTCGCCCACGAATGTTGCCTCCTCTTCCTCGCCCTCGGAGGTTCGGAGGCGGAGGCACTTCATTGTGCATGGGGCCTCCCATGCCAAAGCCAGGATTGTGTGGCTGGAAGAGAGAGCAGATAAGTGAGGGTCACCCTCCCCCTCACATTATGAGAGAATTTCTGCTGAGGCTGAAGGGTTCAAGGGCACTTACCTTGGCAGCAAATTTAGGTCCACCTCTGACAGGGACTGGGGCTCTCTTTTTTTTGTTGGCCTCGAGGGCAAGGGGAGCATCAGGGAAAAGCTTTTCCAGAGCAGCAAGGGCAGCATACGCCTTTGCCACCTTTTTGTTTGAACCAGCACCTTGGAACTTCTGTCCATCCACCTCGACCTGAAGAGAATTGACGGGCATGGAAGTGACATAGTGCTTTCCTCTGGGGGAGGAGTCCCACCTCAGAGCCCTTCTGCAGAGACCCCGGTCCTCCAAAGAACCCAATCCAGGAAGCTCAGGGCTGGCCCTTGGTCACTCACCTCCATGACAAAGCGCTTGTCGTGGCTGCCCCCAGTCTCAGAGATGAGTTCATATTTGAGGCCGCGCCTCTTCTCATTAAGCTCCATAACTGGGTTCTTGCCATGTTTAGTTAGGATCGGCCCCTGCTGTTTTACGTTCTCAGGGAAAACACAAAAGAAAACCAACAAACTCAGCTACAGGCTATCCGACCACATGGGGGGCGGGGGCAACAACCAGAGCTGAGGCCCTCTACTTCACATTCCCTGCCATCCGTCTGAGTACCTCTGCCAATTCACCACAAATGAGCACCAAGTAACGCAACCAAAACCCCACCAGTCCCCATTCTGGTAAGCTAAATAATCCCCTGTATGCTGTGGCTACAGACTAGGGTGAGGGGAAGGGATCACAGAGGCTGCCTGCTCTGCCCTGGCAATGTCACTCCCAGCATCCACCACACGCTCACCTCGGCAGTCGCATCTGAGGGAAAGGCAGCACTGGGCGTTGAGACAGCTTCCACCACGGGAGGTGGGGCCACTACTGCTGGCTTTGCATCTGTCTCCTCGGCCGAGTCCTCCCCCTTGCTGGAGTCCCTTCCTTCGGCACCCGTTGGCAGGCCCATGTCCTGTAACACCTGCAGGGAGGCCAGAGGAGGAAAGGCTGATGAGGAAAAGCTCAGCATAGAGCCATCCCTGGAGGTCCTTGCTGCACCCCAGAGTTGCCTGGAGCATCCTAGATCAGACGCTCTACCTGGCAACTTGCAACTACTTTTTAGGACCCTCAAAAGTCACTGCCGCCATGTGGTAGTTGGTAAGCGTTTGAAAATCTAACCACGTCAGTGTTTCCATGCCCTCCCCAAGATGCACACTATACTCGTGGGGAGTGAGGGCTCTAAAGGAGCCCAGGAAGAAATTGGTTTTGACATTCAGGTGACATCAGCCACACTTACCTTAACAGCCACGTGCAGCTTGGCAGTCTTTTTGGATGGCCCGGAGGCCTCAAATGAACTTCCATCCACCTCCACAGACATGGTGAAAATAGGGGCATGGACAGGTCCCGTCTGGGAAACCAGCTTGTATTGCAACCCGGGCTTTAGCTGGTTCAGCCTCATCAAAGCATTCATAGCCTGGGGAGGCTCAGCCTTCTCCTCTGAGGAGAGAATACCAAGACAGATTGCAATGAGACATCAAAATGCCTCCATCACAGAAAGCCCAGGTGACACTAAAGTCTCAGTGACTGCTGCATGTGGCAGTGTCAGGCAGTTAGGCCTGTGCTTCTCATAGTCACCCACAGAGGCACATCCACCTCCACGTGTTCCAGACACCTGAGAGTTTTTGTTTTGTTTTTGTTTGGAACCAGGGATTGAACTCAGGGACACTCGGCCACTGAGCCGCATCCACGGCCCTATTTTGTATTTTATTTAGAGACAGGGTCTCACTGAGTTGCTTAGGGCCTCGCTGAGTTGCTGAGGCTGGCTTTGAACTCGTGATCCTCCTGACTCAGCCTCCCAAGTCACTTGGATTACAGGCGTGTGCCACCACGCCCGGCTCACCTGAGAGTTTTTAATTACTTAGTGTTAGGGATCAAACTGGAGCCTCAAACATGGCTAGGCAAGGGCTCTCCACTAAGCTATAACCCCAATCTAATTTTTAAAAGGACTTAAAAAACATTTTCAAGAAAAACAAAGGCTAGTGCAGTGGCATACAACTGTAATCTCAGCTGCTTGGGAGGTCAAGGCAGGAGGATTGCCAGTTCAAAGCCAGCCTCAGGAACTTAGCAAGGACTTTAGCAACTAATTTAGTGAGACCCTGTCTCATTAACATATAAAAAAGGGCTGGGGATGTGGCTCAGTGGTTAAGTGACCCTGGGTTCAAGTGCCCATACCAAAACAAAACTAAAGAAAGAAAAAGAAAAATCAAGATGCCGGGTGTGGTGGTGCACATCTATAATCCCAGCTAGTAGACTGAGGCAGGAGGACAGCAAGTTCAAGGCCAGCCTCAGCAATTTAGTGTGGCCCTCAGCAACTTAGGAAAATCCCGTCTCAAAAGAAGGGAAAAAAAAAAAAAAAAAAAAGGCCGACGAGGGTATCTCTCTGAATAATAAACCCCCGGGGGTATAAACACCAAGAACAAAAAAAAAAAAAAAAACCAAGCAAAATTAGAGATGTTCTGATCACCAGTTAGGGTCAACCTTAATTGAAACAGATAAAGGACGAAATCAACAGCACACTACCAAGATACAGATATATGCCTGTACCTTTCTTTTGAATCTTCTTCTTCTTCTTGCTGGGAGACTTCTCTTCCCCATCCTCTTCCATTGGGCGTTTCATGGGAGTAATGGCATAGGTAGTGCTGGGAGGGATTTGTACTGAAAGAGGAAAACAGGGTGGAAGGGCTGCAGGTGGCCACTCTGGAGGGCCTAGTAAGCCAGTATTTTTGTATGCTTACCGGTGTAATCCACTGGGTTCTCATTCTTTGGTTTCTTGGGCATCTTGGAAGGCAGGGGGTCCATTCCCAGTACTTTATGGAGCTGGCCAAATGCAGCGAGTCGTAGTGCATGCTGGAGAAGGGGAAGAAGAGTCTGATCTGGCTGCCCTGTGCTCAAGACTATAGTGTGTGTGCTCACTAATGCCTTCTGAGATGGAGTGGGAGCTGGGTAACTGCTAATGATCTCCCCTACAAAAATGAGGGGTCCCCCAACAGCCAGGGCAGGGCCTGACTGACTGCTTCAGCCCAGCCTTGCTGTGGGGGAAGGCCAGCCAGTGACCACCCCCCTTTAAGAAGAATACAGGAGACCCCAACCTGGGGACTGGTTGCCACACGGAGCCAGGTGGTGGGCCTGCACAGGGAAGGACCCCTGGAGCAGTCTTTAGCAAACACGTCTCCCTGCTGCACTCAAAGTGCCAACAGGGCACTCAGGCAGACCGAGGGCAGACAACAACCACGCATGGCGCCAGGGGGAAAGAAGAATCCCAGATTGGGGCACCCTGTATCAAAATCCATGCCTTGCCTTCAGTCCCCGACCTGAACCTATGATCAAGGGGCTGCCCTGTGAATACCCAGTAATGGAACTGGGAGCCAGTGAGTGCAAACTGGGTACGGGCTCACGTTGGCAATGGCGACAACTATACCTGCGCACTCTGTGTGATATCTTCCCGTTGCTGTCTGTCTAGATGCCCAATAGCATCAGTGGCTTCTTTTTCACAAGGGTCATAAATGCCAGAACCATCTGAAGGCAGGAAACAAGGAAGATATGCAGAGGATTATCCTTTAGCATCTCTGAAGAGTTGTGCTGGCTGAGGGGACCAGGTGCGTTACTCCCCCACGCCCCATCCACACCCAGCTCTGGAAAACACGCCGAGCTCGGTGACCCACTCGGCATCCAGCCCTTGACAGAAATAATCCACATATGTCTCAGAGCAAGAAAGTCACGTGGGAGTGGGTCACCACTGCCCCCGGATCCGCCCTCTGAATCATAGCTGCGGACCCGGCACAGGGCTGGATATGATGGTGCAAGAGGGTAGTTACATGCTTCGGCCCTATGGGGGGGGGACGGACACGGAGTTGCTGCTGCTGCCTTAACCCAGTCAGTGGACCAGCAAGGAGGTGGCCAAAGGGCCTTGATCCCTGTCCTTTCCCTGCAACTTGCAAAGCACAAGGCCCCAACCTGGCATCACGATGCCGGACGCCAAGCACTCCAGCACTCTCCTCAGAGCCTCGCCAGCACCCATCGGCCTATTGGCTGTTCCAATGGACTTCTCGCACAGGAGCTCCAGGGGCTGAAAGAAGAAAGAGTGAAAATGAGTCACTGGCTTTGAGATCGGGCCACTAACTCCAAAGCAAGGCAATATTACTGGGTGAGCAGGATGGGATGGGGAATAGGAGAATCATAGCCATGTCATGGGGCAGTAAATGATTTTTCTTTCTTTTTTTCCCACATAGAGATATAAAGTTTCTTTAGGAAAGCAGAGACATTCAAGGGAGAATGTGGGCCATCTTGAAATGAGAGCAAGAAGTTAAGATAAAGCAAGGAATATATTTTTAAGGGAGAATAAAGGGTACCTCCAAAGAGGCAGCCTCCTTTTTCTCTTTTTTTAGAGAGATTCTTGAAATGGAACCCAGGGCCTTTGCACATGCCTAGCAAGTGCTCTATCATAGCCACATCACAGCCCTACCCAACTCTTCTTAAAGTGCCAGCAAAGAAATCTTTTAGGCTGTGGGTAGCAAGACACAATTTTGAGGATACAAGTACGTACATAAAAATACCCAAACCATTCTTAACTATGGGCTATAAGAAAACAGGCAGCTGGTCAGGAAGAGTTCGCAGGCTCTAGTTTGCTGACTATCCAAGAGCATGTGCACACGCTTCTCATGAAGCAAGTCACAGTGTATGGGCTTCATATACCTTCTTCCCTGGGCTAAGCCTGGATCCCCATGGAGGGTCCTTGTCTAGCTCTTAGGCCACCCAGAGTGTGGACCACAGTAACTGCCCAAAAGGAATCAGCGATAGCCACACCATGAAGGGCCACACATGCCCACTATCCCCCAGCATTCCTGAGATAGGAGACAGCCTTTACACATACCACCCTGCTGGTCATGGATACAGGTGCCTTACCCATCCTCTGAGGGGACCCCAGGTGGGTACACGGGTACATAGATCCCTCAGAACTCGGATGACAATGACACACGACTTCAGTCCGTTGGCTCTGGCCTAAAGAAGAAAGGACAGACTCTTTACATGAAAGCACTTCTCTAGAAATAAGGCCAACATGGACAACACAAGTTTCACGGTGCTGCTTTGCCAAGGGTAAACGGTGAGTGTGCACAACCACCAAGCGTGCGGTCAGCAGTGACTTCACCGGGTGTATGACACTGCTGTTACTCTTAACACAAAGCAGCAGCAGCCCACCTGCTTGGTCACAAGGCTCCTGAGGGGTGTCAAATTTGTTTACGTGCTTTCTGTTAGCAGCTGCACGGCCACAGGTGCTAAGATCAGCACGGCTATCATCAATGTTACAGAAACTTTATGGTAAAAGTTAGCCAAGTTAAACTTAGGAATTCTCTACCAAAAGACAAAGAGAAGAACAAAATGCAAACCTGGAACCATTTGGCGTGTCGGAGGGACGCCAAGGCAGCAAGGCATTTCTGCCTGTCCAGAACATCCGGGGGATCGTTGACTGATAGCGTTTCTATTCATGGATGGAATAAGAAGACAAGGTACAGTTTGACCAAGGGGTTTCTGTCAGGTGGAAAGGGGATATGGCAGCTTCCTAAAGGGCAGCTGAGTCTCCCAGAATCTGAATTCATCTCCACCCTTGACCAGGGAAGGAGAAGCTAGAGTGCAATGAACTCTGCCCTGAGAGGAAATCAGAAAAATTGGAGGCCCCCTCCAAAAAAACAAAAAAACAAAAACAAAAAAAAAAAAAAAAAAAAAAAGAAAAAACAAAAAAACAAAAAAAGAAAAAACCCAAAAAACCCACAAAAACAAAAAACAAAATTAAAAGTAGGAAGTTATTCTAAAAGGAATAATCCATGGGGAAGGGAGAAAAGATAGGTGGATCCTATCTTCTAAGAGACTATTCCCTTGCTTCCTCCCCATAAATTAGCTAGACTAGAATTTTCAATAGAAAAAAATTACAAAAAAGGTGGGGGAGGGGAAATAAACTCCCTCTCTGCTTCCCACAACAGCCATCCCAAGGCATCTACAGCAAAGGGGACCACCTCCGCCCACTAGGCGGGACTGCCCTAGCCCCAGCCCTTGACAGAGAGAGTCCTGTTGGTCAAAGGTCCAGCGTCCCTAAATGGATAAGCTAGAAGGGCTTTGCTTTTTCAGCACCAGATATGAGAGCCAAAGGTAATCAACGTAACTGCAAAAAGGGTGCTACGTCACTCTGTGCTGCAGCAGAGCTGGAGTGTTAATCTGTTCTGCCATCTATCTGGACTTGGATAAAGTCTGAGACAGTCATGGGAGGGGCTCAGGGTGGACAATGAATTGTGGACACAGAATTAGTGTCCTATGTGCAAAGATTCCATTGGAAAAGCTTGCAACAGTTTAAAAATATTATCCGACACTCTGCGTGGGCCCTTGGTGTCTCAGACATTTGACCCGACAGAAGCACCAATGGCAGAGGACAAAGGAAGTGGCCCTCAGTTCTGCTGCAACACACACTGACCTAACAAACTCCAATATGACATTCATGCACAAACCATCTGTTTGTCATTAACAACTGCAAAATTGTAAGATTACCGGGGACCCATTTTTCTGAGGCCAGAGAATGGCTCAACAGGGAAACAAGTTTAATGCTTATATTCAAGAATATTCAAGGATTAAGAAAAACAATGGTGCAATTCCCTATGAAAAGTGCTACTCACTTTTAGTGCCACCAATTGGACAAACTCCCAGTGATCAAAACCAATGGGAGATGTGATCTCAAGAGTAAAGGTGGACAAATCTACACCTATACCCTCTAATCAAAGCAGTCTAAAACTGAATAGCACATTTGAACAGTGAGGGAACACCAAGTTTTCAATGTCCTGCCAGCCTACTTCAGCTTCCCTACCTCCAGCTAATACTTTTTCCATTTCTTCTCTGACAACAGGGGATGTCAGATGGATGGTCAGGGACAATGGAGGTTCTTTTGTGTTTTTTATCACAATTGCAGCATCATCCACAGATTGAAGTATTTCATACTTGTCTTCTGTTACAGCCTGAAATAGAAAATGTAACTTTCAAAACACTCTTTCCAGGACAATTAAAAATTCTGGTTTAAAAAAAAAATAAACAAAAAAAAATTCTGGTTGACTCAACCAGTTCCTTTGGCAGAGGCTAACTTTTCAGGGTGTGATTTACCACCAGGTGAGCCTCCACCTACCCTGTCCCTTTGGCTGGCTCATCCTAAGGCTTTTTCTTGCCATTCCAAAGAAAGAGTCACAAATTCCATAGACAAGAGAAATCATTTCCACTAGTTTTATGATGCAATGGGTGCCAGGCAGTGGCACACACCTGTAATCCCAGTGACTTGGGAGGATGAGGCAGGAAGATCCCCAGTTGGAGGCCAGCCTGCATCTCAGTCTCAGTCAGTGAGACTCTGTCTTAAAATAATAAGGGTTGAGGACATAGCTTAGTGGTAAACTATCCAAGATTCAACTGCCAGTACCAAAAAGGAAAGAGCCAAGAACAGTGGCAGAAGTCCCACCTACTCTGGAGGCTGAGGCAAGAGGATCACATGGGCCCAGAGTTCAAAGTCAGTGTGGTCAACATAGTGAGACTCCCATGAAACAAAAAATGCAACAGGGAAGAGCTTACGATCAGGTAAGAGAACAAAGTGTAGGGTTGGGAATGTAGCTTAGTGGTAGTGTACTTGCCTAGCATGTTCAAAGCCCTGGGTTGAATCCCTGCACCACTCAAGATTTAAAAAAAGAAAAATTATTGAAGGAGAACAGAGTGTGAATCTTCCTTTTTTCACTAATTGATAACTTTGGATTAATCAACCTTATTGAGACTGAGGTTTCTGAGCTGGACATGGTGGCACATGCCTGTAATCCCAACCACTTGGGAGGCTGAGGCAGGAGAATTTCAAGTTCAAAGCCAGCCTCACCAACTTAGTGAGACTATTTCTCAAAATAAAAAACTAAGGCTGAGGATGTGGCTCTCTGGTTAAGCAACCGTGGGTTCAATCCACGATATGTACACACACACAAAGTCTATACCCCGAGTATGTACTTGCTACAAATACAAAACTATAAAGATACATATAACAATCTGACTTTCCCTTTCTTTATTGCAGTTTATAGCACTTCATGGCAAAAACTCAAGCTTTTACTATTTTTGTTAAAGGAAACAAAGTAATTGTGCTGTGGAGAAGATTAGAGAATCTGAATTAAGATTTCTTTCCTGGTGTGGTGGGTACACCTATTATCCCTGTCACTCAGAGGAAAGGAAATTCACAAGTTGGCAGCCAGCCTCAACAACTTAGCAAGACCCTCATCAACTGGGTGAGACCCTGTCTCAAAATGAACACATAAAAAGGGCTGGGGATGTAGCTCAGTGGGAAAGTGCCTTAGGGATTTTCTTTTTTTTTTTGGTGTGGTACTGGGAATAAATCTAATCAGTTACATCCCTGGTCCTTGGTATTTTGAGACAAGATCTTGCTAAATTGCAAAGCCTGGCCTCAAACTTGACATCATCCTGCCTCAGCCTCTCAAATTGCTAGAATTACAGGCATGCGCCATTGTGCTCAGTTTGGGCTGGATAACTTTCAATTGAGGGGGAAGCTACTCTGCATTATAGGATGTTCAGCAACATCTCTGTCTTCTAGAGAGTAGGTGTTGGGAGTATCCACTCCACCTGTCTTCAGATACAACCACATATCCCTGGAAGTAGGGATCATCCCTGGGGAAAAAAAGTAACACTCAAACGATCAAGATCACTCTTTTTTTGAGCTGGGCCTAGCACATGATGAACACAAACTCTACCACCCAACTATACCTTCAGCTTCCTACCAATTACTTTTATTTTCAAAATCCCCAGTCCTTTTTATTTTTTATTTCAAGGCATGTCTTGCCAAGTTGCCGAGGCTGGCCTCGATCGTGTGACCCTCCTGCTTCAGCCTCCCAAGTTGGGGCGGGGATTATAGGCAGCCATCATCATACCTTGATCCATTATTTCTTTTAAACAAAGACTCTTGGGCTGGGGATATAGCTCAGTTGGTAGAGTGCTTGCCTTGCAAGCACAAGGCCTTGGGTTCAATCCCCAGCACCAGGAAAAAAAAAAAGAGAAAGACTCTTAGCTGGATGCGGTGGTGCGCACCCACCTATAATCCCAAGTTTGGAGACTGACACAGGAGGACTGCGAATTTCAAGGCCATCCTCAGCAATTTAGTGACACCCTGACCCCATAACACTAGAAACCCCATGTGCAAGAACAAATGGTTACAAGTGAAAATACTTTTCTTTTCAATGGAACAAGATTTAAGGCTCTGCAGGGCACAGTGGCGCACGCCTGTAATCCCAGCACTTGGGAGGCTGAGGCAGGAGGATCGCGAGTTCAAAGCCAGCCTCAGCAACTTAGCGAGGCCCTAAGCAACTCAGTGAGACCCTGTCTCTAAATAAAATACAAAGTGGGGGTGGGGAGGCGGGGTGGTGGTGCACCGCGGCTAGGATCACCCCCACAACCAAAAAAAAAAAAAAAAAAAAGATTTAAGACTCATTTTTAATTTCTTTTTTTCCTTATCTTGTAGCTAAATCCAAAGAGATCACCCTGAAGAGGCAGCATGTGGCACTGATGTACAGGCTGGCCTTTAACAATTTCCAGACTCAACCTACTAAGTAGCAGGGAATTATAGAAGAGCGCCATCACATTAACTTTATGCCTGACTTCCTTTCTTTCTGGTACTGGGGACTGAACCCAGGGGCACTCTATCTCTGAGGTGCATCCCCAGCCTTTTGTATTTGTCTCATTAAATTGCCTAGATTGGCCCTGAACTTGCAATTCTCCTGCCTTAGCCACCCAAATTTCTGAGATTACAGGTGTATACCACCACACTCAGCTATAATGCTTATTTATTTATTTATTTAATTTTATTTATTTATTTATTTATTAATTATTTTGTTTATTTATTTTTTTTGGAAACGGGGATTGAACTCAGGGGCACTTAACCATTGAGCCACATCTCCAGTCCTATTTTGTGTTTTATTTAGAGACAGGGTCTCACTGAGTTGCCTAGGTCCTCCCTACGTTGCTGAGGCTGCCTGGCTAAACTCACAATCCTCCTGCCTCAGCCTCCTGAGTCGCTGGAATTACAGGCATGCGCCACCTCGCCTGGCAGCTATAATGCTTTTTTAATGGAACAAATAAATGTTTAAAAAAAAGCCTGTGTGTAACTAGGTCTGGCTCAGGGAGGAAACATTAATTCTTTTATCATCTATCCACCCATCCAATACAGCCTGGCCATGATGCTTCCAACCCAATGGTCTTGGTCTTCTGCAGCCTATTACATAACCACCACTAGGTCCTTACTAGCTGGCAATGTCTAGATGCCATTACCACCAGCAGGTAACTTCCTACAGACCCTCAGTTATTCTGTGGTGTTCTTCCTATTACCTAGAGAGGAGAAGTCCACATGCAGGTAAAAGAGGGAGCCTGTATGCCGGGCGTGGTGGTGCACGCCTGTAATCCCAGCACTCAGGAGGCTGAGCCAGGAGGATCACGAGTTCAAAGCCAGCCTCAGCAACTTAGCGAGGCCCTAAGCAACTCAGGAGACCCTGTCTCTAAATAAAATACAAAATAGGGCTGGGGATGTGGTTCAGTGGCCGAGTGCCCCTGAATTCAATCCCAGGTTCAAAACAAAAAAAAAAAAAGGGAGCCTGCATGATCTTTTTCCTTTGCCTCATATCCTCCACAACACCCTCCTGCCTGCTCCCACCCCAAGCCACTGGTAGTGTTAAGACTTACAGCAAGCTGGATGGCCAAATTGTCAGCCACCTTGTCCAGGAGGGCAGTTGTGGGCTTCTCCTTACATAGCAGGACCAGCTCCAGATCCAAGTCTCCCTTCAGGAGAAGGCCCTTTGCCACAAGGCCAACCCGCATCACACCCCGCAGAGTCCTGGTCATGTGTTCTGCCTTCTGTTCCCTGAGGGACAAACCAAAGCCTGGCTCAGTGGGGAATGGGTCTAGCCAGGACCCACAGAAATAGAGTTTCTTAGGAAAAAGAGATGCTGACTGGTTTCACAACACAAAGTCTCAAACTTACCCTGCCCCTTCTTTGCTCTCATCGTCCGGGGGCACATCCATGTTGTCAGACTCAGCATGCTCGCCACTGCCCTTCTCCTGCTCATCAATCCAATCGGACACAGCTTTGAGGGCCCGCTCAGTATGGGACACCATGTTCTGCACTGCCTCCAGTTCCTCTTGTGTTGGATAAACTGAAGAATGCTTTGCCATCACGTGGCGATCATCATTCACAAAAATTCGCATTGGACGCTGGAAATGTGAAAACTAAGCTAAAAATGATGTAAAGAGACCAGGCAACCCACCACTTCTCATTTGAGTTGCACATTTCCAAACAGTCACAAAAAAGACGACTGTATGAATACAACTGAAGGACTGGGGATTTGGACAACCAAACTTAGCTGTTCTCGCCAGGCAGAAGGAAGGGGGCATTATACACCTCTATACTACAGTAGTCCCCCCTTATCCGCGGGGGATACTTTGGAAGACCCCCAGTGGATGCCTAAAACCGTCAATAGTGTCAAACCCAACATAATCCTGTTTTTCCTCTACATACGTAAGTATAATAAAGTTAAACTGGTAAATCAGGCAAGTAAAAGATTTTAACAATTACAACAAAAACTGTACTAAGTTTTGTGACTGTGGACTCTCTCAAAATATCTTATTGCACTGTACTCACCCTTCTTCTTCTTGTGATGAAGTGATGATGATACAATGCCTACGTGATGAGATGAAGTGAGGTGAATGACGCAGGCATTGTGACGGTGCACAATTTAAAACCTATGAATTGTTTATTTCTGGAATTTTCAATTGAATATGTTCAGACCACGGTGGACCACAGGTAACTAAAACCATGGCAAGCAAAAACGCGGATAAGGGGGGACTACTGTATTTGAATTATTGTGACACATTACTTTATAATTCAAAAAGTCTTAAACAAAATATAACAGTCAAATGCTTTGGGGAAATACTACAAACATCTTTGCTCATAAATGATGAAATAGTATCTGTGATCAAAAACGAAAATACAACTTTCTTACCATTTTTACTTCTTTTTCTGTAGCGTCTGGAAATCAAACTTTTGCTTATCTTTTCAAATTGTCACAGATTTCCTTGGTGTTATCAATACTTCAACTATCTATAAGACCAGAAAATCTTATTAGTTGCAAATATTTCATAGATAGATTCATTTTAGCAGTCGGATACTTGGCAATAAGAACATGGGTGCTACCTCACAAAGAGGCCTATTAACACAGGAGGACACATCTTTGTTTCCAAGTAACCACCACTAAGCCAAGGCACTGAACTACTATAAATTCCCTTAAAATGAAAACAGCTACTTTCTAGAAGCCAGTCTGACTTCAAGCCCACGCTCAAGACAGTTTTAACTCTATCTTCCTTCATCATCTCTTCATATATAGTAAGCATTCTTTTTTCCTTTCTTGCAGTGCCCTGCACATGCCAGGCAAATGCTCTATCCCTGCATCTCACCCCCATCCCCAAATCTGCCAATTTTTAAATTTAAAATAAGGTTGGAAGTATAGCTCAGTGGTAGAGCACATACTTAGTATTCATGAAACCCTGGGTTCTATCAACAGGACCAAAAAACAAAACAAAACAAAAAACATAAAAATATTAACAAGCCGGGCATGGTGGCGCATGCCTGTAATCCCAGCACTTGGGAGGCTGAGGCAGGAGGATCGCGAGTTCAAAGCCAGCCTCAGCAACTTAGCGAGGCCCTAATCAACTCAGTGAGACCCTGTCTCTAAATAAAATACAAAAATAGGGCTGGGGATGTGACTCAGTGGTCGAGTCCCTCTGGGTTCAAAATCCCCAGTACCAAAAAAAAAAAAAAACCTTCTGAAAAATAAACAGGCACATTTGACAACTACATCAAGTGGCACTCCTTTGGGTTCAACTCTAGAGAGGTTGAGAGAAACAAAAACGGACAACAGAAGTCTTCACAATATAAGTGGCTATAATTACAATTCTGGTCTCTAAATAACATGCCAATTACTCAACCTACTCAATTTCCACTCTTTGCAAACAGTCTGCCCATATTCTGAAATCTTCCAAAGGAGTAAACAACAACAAGTCATCCACATGTACCAGATGACTACAACTTCCCTCTCAACCATACAAACAGGAAGTCCCTTCATTCTAGTTAGTAGGCTCAAACTCTGGTAAGGCACAAGTTCTGTGAACAAATTCTAACATAACTGGCCAAATCAAGAATTTCTCACAGTGCTTCAGGACTACCTAGCATTTCGAAGTGCATCTTGAAGGTTCCAAAGTTAAACCTTAACACCTCGGGAAGAACAGTGGGTGATACCCTCACAGAGCCAGGCAACAGGATGTAGGAGGGTTAAAGTCTTCATGAAAGGAGAGGGATAAAGGAACATGAGGGAGCAAGGGGTGGGAAAAGTGGGAGATCAAGTCCAAGGCTTAGCTGCCCCCTGTATCTGGACCCTCGGTGAGCCACTCAACCTATCAAGCAGGAGCTTCTACACAGACCTGGGCTGGAAACCCAGTGTGCTCAGCTACTTCTTCCTTACACCTGCAGCATGGCAGTCCCTCTACTCTAGGAGGGGCTATGAAAATTGCAGGAGTCAACCTACAGAAAGTGTATAGATCCACGGGACCCTCAAAAATAGTACCAGCTTGTACCCCTGAAAGATCTCCATTACCAGACTGATGAGGGCTAAGTGATGAGCAAACTGCATGCCCATTGTCCTGATTTAAAGCATTATCCTCCAACTAGGAATGTATGATACTGGATCATGTCTGGAAAGAACATTTTCTAATTGATACATATTTCAGATACATTCATATTCATGACTGAAATTACATGCCTGGTATTTGCCCTAAAATATTACAGAAAGGAGAAATATGTCGCGGATGAAATACCACGACAGCCTGGGCAACTGAGGGAGACCCTGTCTCAGAATGAAAAGGGTTGGTGATGTGGCTTAGTGGTACAGCGCCCCTGAGTTCAACCCCCAACACAGGAAGGAAAGAATCAAGGGCTGGGGGTGGAGGGGTGGATTATTTAAAAAAAAAAAAAAAAAAGGAAGGAAGGAAGGAAGGAAGGAAGGAAGGAAGGAAGGAAGGAAGGAAAAGAAATACTGACTCTATCAGGTGAGGTAGCATATGCCGATAACCCCAGCTACTCAGAAGACTGCAGAAGGAAAATGCTAAGATCGAGACCAGTCTCAACAACTTTGTGAGACCTTGTCTCAAAATTTAAAAAATTAAAAAATAAATGGAGATATAGCTCAATGTCAAAGCACCCTTGGGTTCAATCTCTAGTACCAAAATAATAAATAAAAGGTCTGAGCTGGGTGCAGTGCCTAATAGCTCAGGAGGCTGAGACAGGAAGATCACAAATTCAAGGTCAGCCTCAGCAATTTCATAAGGCCCTAAGCAACTTAGAGAGACCCTGTCTCAAAAATAAAAAAGGGCTAGGGATATGGCTCAGTGGTAAAGTGCCCCCTGGATTCAATCCCCAGTACCAATAAAACAAATAAAAATAGAAGGACTGGAAATTGTAGCTCAACGGTGAAGTGCCCCTGGGTTCAAATGGCTAACAGCATTGATAGCTGCTGAAGCTGGGAGAAAGACATACTGGGGTTCATTGTGTGTTTGAAAAGTTCCATGACAGTTTTATTTTTAATGCACAGTAAACTTAAAAAACCTCTACAAATGTGCAGACATGGCAGAAAAACTAAAAAATGAAATAACCACAGACTGTTTTCTAACAGGCACGGAGACACCTGAGCTACATGACAAAGAGTAAACTGTGACTGTCACCCCAAGTCCTGTGTCACATGGTCACCAGGCTTGGTCTTATCTATGCTGCAGTCTCATCAGTATGATCGTAAAGAGTGCAGTTTAAAACAGTATTTATTTGGGCTGGGGTTATGGCTCAGTAATAGAGAGTACTTGGCTAGCATGTGTGAGGCACTAGGTCTGAGTCTCAGCACCACATATAAATAAAACAGAGGTCCAGTGACAACTAAAAAAAAATTTTTAGAAACACCCCCTCCACTACAAATATTGAATAGATTTTACAGCAAGGTTAAGGCTAAGACCATTTCATTAATGGGTTTCTAGGACTGACAGTTTAAAACAAGCTCCTCGGAGAAGTGGTTGACTGACACAGGATATACCAGGTAGGTGAGCCAGGAAACTGCACTGTCAGAAAGTATAGAAGTGGTGGCAAATAATACAGATTCCCAGAAGACGCAGGAACCGACTTGTGAGGGCTTCTAATAACTGGAAGCTGGACAGCTGACAACCAAAATGAATAACATTTCCATCTGTAAGAAGTTCTAGGGGCCAAATATAGTGCCGCACACATGTAATCCCCACCAGCTCAGGAGGCTGAGGCAAGAGGACTGCCAGTTCAAACCCAGCCTCAGCAATTCAGCAAGACCCTGTCTCTAAATAAAGTATTTTTTTAAAGGGCTGGGAATGAAGGGCCGGGAGCAGTGAACAAAACTTGTAATCCAACAGGTTGGGAGGCTGAGGCAGGAGGATCATGAGTTCAAAGCCAGCCTCAGCAATTTAGCAAGGCACTAAGCAATTCAGTGAGACCCTGTCTCTAAATCAAATACCAAAAAGGGCTGGGGATGTGGCTCAGTGGTTAAACTCCCCTGGGTTCAATCTCCTCAAGTAGTTCTAGAACAGGCAAAATAATGAACACTGGAAAAAATTCAGAACCATGCTTGAGGATGGCGACAGGGACCATTACTTTGAGAAGAGGCCTAAGGGGTTTTTTTTAGGATGATGCACTGGTCAAAACCCACTAAATAGTACACTCAAGATCTGTATGTGACTTTTAAAGGGGCGGGGGCGGTGAGAAGACAGCCACAGTGGCACACACCTGCAATCCCCATGACTCAAGAAGCTGAGGCAGGAAGATAGTTAAGTTTGAGGTCAGCCCAGGCAAGTTAGGAAAACCCTATATCAGAATAAAAAATAAAAAGGGTTGGTATGTTGGGCTGAGGGTATAGCTCAGTGGGTAGACCCTGAGTTCAATCCCCCACTCCCAAAAAAAAAAAAAAAAAAAAGGGCTGGGGCCAGCGGGTGGTGAACACCTATAATCCCAGTAGCTCAGGAGGCTGAGGCAGGAGGATCTCAAGTTCAAAGTCAGCCTCAGCAAATTAGCAAGGCACTAAGCAACTCAGTGAGACCCTGTCTCTAAATCAAATACAAAAAAAGGCTGGGGATGTGGTTCAGGGGTTGAATGTCCCTGAGTTTAATCCCTAGTACCCACCCCCAAAATAGAAGAAGAGAGTGCTAGGGACGTGGCTCGGTGGCAGAGCACACCCCTGAGTTTATTCCCCAGTACTGGGGTACAGGAATTTAGATAGGGAGGAAGGAAGGGAGGAGAGATAAAGAACAATAATTCTCTAAAAATTAATGAAACTGCCAGCGTGATGCTGCATACCTATAATCGCAGCTACTTATGAGATTGGTAGGAGAATCACAAGTTAAAAGCTGGGCAACTTGGTGAGACCCTGTCTCAACAGAAAATTTGAAAGGTGGGGACCGTAGCTCAGTGGTAAAGCAGTCCTGGGTTCAATCCTGAGCCCCCCACCCCCCAAAAAATAACTCCAGTTAACGTATAGAGGGAAAATTTCACCTTTCTGCTGCTACTTAGATTGAAATACACCACAAATAGTAAAGCGACTGAGGGATGAATAATGTACAGTGGACAACAAGTGAAACACAGGTTTTATCAAACATCAAAGGCACAACTGAAGCTGTGTGTAAAGGTAAGTGTTTATTACTTTTGTCACCTTTCTCTTGTGTTTAAACATGTTCATAGTACTGTTCCAAAAATATGATTAAAATGGTTTCAACACATTAAATTTATAAAAATCCATTAATCCATAGACACATTTTAAAAAATATGCTACATTATACTCTGAATACTGTTAAAAGCAAGACGAAACATTACCCTTAGCTGATGCAAAACCGAAAAATACCATTTGACATGTAGTAGGGGTCCTGAATAGGAAACCACCTTCCACCAGTAGGGAATGATATTCACCAAGTCAAAATATCACCCCATAACCAGGCACAGGGACACTCATCAGTAATTCCAGCTCCCGGGGAAGCTAAAGCAGGAGAATCCCAAGTTTGAGGCCAGCCTGGGCAGGCAACGTAGCTAGACTTTGTCTCAAAATGAAATCTGAAAAAGGGTGGAGATGTAGCTCAGTGGCAAAGTGTCCTACGGTTCAATCCCAAATAGAGAACAAAAATGAGAAAAAGAAGAGCCCCCACCATCTACTAACATGCCTCAAGCACAGCCCACACCCCCAGATACACATCTTCACATAAGTGGTCTGGCCAGGAAGTGTGCACACCTGTAATTCCACTACTCAGGAGGCTGAGGCAGGAGGATCACAAGTTTGAAGCCAGCCTGGAAAATGTAGTGATACTGTCTCAAAAAATAACCCAAATAAAAAAATAAAATAAGCAGCCTGCCTATGTAGGTTTTCTGTCTGCTGTGTTCACTGTTGAAGAGAAATGTAGGCAAGCCTTGGCTACAGGGAGCTGTTTCATTTCATCCTCTCCACCAGTAGCCAGGCCCACCACAGGACCCTTGAAGTGACTCAAGGGCTCCATTTGGCTGGCTATAGCCACCACACCTGGTCTGCCTATAGTCCATTCATCCCTCCTCCTTTAGACCAGGTCACTGTGGCAATTCCTCCTGAATCAGACAAACAAAGCAGGTAAGAGTACTAATTATCTGAACTAAAACCCATGTTTAAAAACTTGAGCTATGCTTTCTTTGCAAGGCAACAAAACTAGCATCAAATGTCTCCGGGAGTCCAGGACACCAGTCCATTCCATCTCATGAACAGATTCCAGCGTCTTCAAGGTGAGCACCAAACTCCTTTTCAAGAGATTTTTAGGGAATGAACAATAATGATGACAAGCCCATAGCACCCACCTACACACAAGCCTCCACTGCCCCCTAGCAATCTCCCTACACAAAAGCTGCTCCTGCAACCATGGTCATGACTCAGCCTGGCAGTGGCAAGACCAGCCTCATGAAAAAAAAAAGCAAAAAACAAAAACAAAACAAAACAAAAAAACCCAAAAACAAAAAAACACACATACACACACAAAAACAACCCAAGGCAGGAAAAAGTGGTAAGTGAAGCACCAGGATTTGAAACATGCTTTCTGTGTGGTTTGGATATTCTAACATGCTCAGATTGGTTTCTTTCTTTTGTTCCTGAAACCAGTCCACCCACAGCATGCAGAGTAAGACATAAAACCACAAAACCTTTATTGCTGTGGTGGGAAGGCCTTATTCCTGACCTCACTGACTACAATATGGAGTTCAGGGAACTTGCAGCTGGAAAAAAGCACGCCCAAGTTGGCACACTTATCTACAAATTTTTGGAGAGTGAATAAACCTGTATGGCCCACCTGTTTGCCAGTTTTCACAAAATCTTAAAAGCCTTCCCAGCAACTCTCAGGGATGGTCTTGAAGTGGATGTCCATCTTAAAGAGACTAAATTAGGCTTTAAAATTTGCATGGACAGCCAGGCATGGTGGCGCACGCCTGTAATCCCAGCAGCTTAGGAGGATCGCGAGTTCAAAGCCAGCCTCAGCAACTTAGTGAGACCCTGTTTCTAAATAAATATACAAAATAGGGCTGGGGATGTGGCTCAGTGGTGGGGTGCCACCGGGTTCAATCCCTTGTACCAAAAAAAAAAAAAATTGCAAGGACTGAAGCCCACTTCTGCATCCTGGGCTGTGAAGTAAAATGATACAAATGAGCTACTCTTAGTGATTCCTTAAAGCTTTTTATAGATTCCCATCTTCAAGGACATATGGAAAGCAATTTTTAAACAAAGCAACCCAGCCAGAGGATGCCAATCCAAATTCTGTACTACTCTTGAGAAATTTAATAATCCACCATAAATCTAAAAGTCTAGTTCCAACTGTCCCTAGTTCTGTGTGCAACAATATTTCTACTGATCAACAGGTCAAAAGTTAGGAATAAATTGCTTTTAATATTTTTTACTTAAAATACTATCACTTCAAGTTTATTTTCTTCCTCCATTTTTAGTGTCAAAAATATTTGAGAGCCAGGCGCGATGGCACACACCTGTAATCCCAGCACTTGGGAGGCTGAGGCAGGAGGATCCCGAGTTCAAAGCCAGTCTCAGCAACTTAGCGAGGCCCTAAGCAACTCAGTGAGACCCTGTCTCTAAATAATATACGAAATAGGGCTGGGGATGTGGCTCATGACTGAATGCCCCTGGGTTCAATTCCTCAGGACCAAAAAAAATAAAATAAAATAAAATAATTGAGGCCAGGCACAGTGGTGGCACACACCTGTAATTCCAGTGACAGGGAGGCTAAACCAAGAGGTTAGCTTCAGCAACTTTAGCAAGACCCCATCTCAAAATAAAAAATAAAAAATAAAAAAGGCTGGGGATGTAGCTCAGTTCTAAAGCACCCTGGGTTTAATCCTTGGTACCAATAAAAAATAAAAATTTAAAGGGCTGGGGATGTAGTTTAGTGGCCCAGGCCCCCAAACCCTAGGTTCAATCTTTAGTACCACCAAAAAAAAAATAAAAAATAAATAAATAAA